>JASDQU011506061.1:11339-26442 GCA_032191745.1 Picea mariana | reverse complement strand
AATCAAGAAGTTTTGCATGAAAAATATACTTACAAATCAATGAAGAGCTAAATCAAACCCTAGTTGTAAACCTTCCAATGATAAAAACACCATATGCATGCCAAAAATGATCCTCCTCAAGGGTAGCGTCTCACTCCAAGAGCAAATATCCAAGACAAAAGATAAAAAGAGATCCTCTCACAAGAGAATGAGTTGTGTTATCCTAAAATGAGGTTCAACGTCCTCAATTTATATCATCTAAATGACCTTAACTAACAAAATAGGTCATTAAAAACAGCTGACAAGGCTGACTTAACAATATTCCATTATTTGTTACATTAAATGCTAAAATGTCAAAAGTAAGAGCTAAAAGGGAGACGTCAGGCCCCTCTGAGGGAGACGTTGGCCCTTTTTGGGCATCATCAGCATCCAGAAGGAAAAACGTTGGCCCCTCTGGGGCTCCTGCAACCTGCCACACATGCCAAATAGTCCCAGCACACTGCCACATGCTCTAGAAAACGTCCAGCCTGCCCTGGGTGGCGTCCTGTCCATCAAAGCCATCATCTCATCTGCAGGGGGTGATCCCCCTTAGGTCGATCTCTGCCAAAGTTTCCTGGTGAGGATGTCCTTCTGTATTCTTCGTGCAAGGGCTCATCATGAATTTTTCCTGCCTCTGCCATCCCAACAACCATCTGATCGGCTCTTCAGCCCCATGAAGGTTCGAGCTAATCATCTCCCCACGTGTACCAGTCCTCTGGTACCTGTCCGTCGGGTATGGTCCTACACATCAAAGACTACGCCCTCCATGGGCTCATCAGTCCTAGAGATAATATCAATGCAAATCATATTTCATCATTTAAAGTTATCAAATAAATGCATGAAATCCCTAACATATCATCAAATAGCTCAAAGATATTACACAAATCTACTATACAAAGCTAAGGAAACCGACAGAACAACCTATTGGGCTAACACCCACAAGAGATGGAAAGTTTCCTCAGAAGATCATTCAAGCCATGTTTTATGAAATGATATGGTTTTAGGGATGTCCAGTCACAGTAAGACCAAGGGCAGGTGTTGTCTATGGGTGCCTCTGTAGGAGGTGAGCTGTACCCATCATGGATGCATTTTTTCCAAGCCCTTTATTGCCTTTATCTTTTCATTTATTGCTTTTTATTCTTTTTTACTTCAAGGTCTGACCAGAGGACACTACCTTGGCTTGGTGACCAGAGCTGACAGTGTTACCCACTGGTATCTTCACAGAGATGATAAGGCTGGCTCATGATGAGACCCCCTTTCCTTTGGTCATGCAACCAAAGGTCACTTCCCTGGCGTGGTGACCAGATGATGGCAATGTCATACTGCTGGATACCTATGAACATAATGGGCTAGCTCGTGATGAGACCTCCCATCCCCTTGGTTAGGTCTTGTTTTATTATTTTTCTTAGGGTCCCTTAAGTTTCTTATCGAGAGGCTTTTTATTGCCTTCTCGGGGATCCCCTGGGCGAAGAATCTCTAGGTTTTATTTCCTATGGATTTTATCTTTTACCAGCTGCTTTTACCCCCTAGGCCTTTAGCCCCTTCTTCCCACAAGACAAAATGTAACCCTGAAAGGTCATCCTAATGGCCGGACTAGGGGAATGGGATGGATGTGTGGGGTATAAGATGTAAAATGATAAAAAATGGTGGGAGCGAATGATGGCTCTGCAAATCCCCTTTGGTGGCAAACCAAAACCCATGAATATCAACTTGCTAAGTCGCCCCATCAGTCACCTCAACAATGGTCAAGTGGATTAGTGTAAGATCCAAGCAGTCATCAGAAATGAAAGGAACCTAATGCATGTATAAGAGGATTATAATGATCAAATATGACACATACCATGATACCTCGGACCAATTACCTCATGGAGCAAGATTCCTTTCCGAAGCAAGTCCAAGCCGGTGGTGATGGAAGCTGCTGCTACTGACAGGACAAATCTGGTGAAGAAGGAGAAAGATGGGTCCTCCAGGACCATGCTCAAGTCGATCCTTCTCTCTGTACTTCATGTCTAGGACCTGTGGGCCTCGAGACATGATCTCCCAGTTATCCCTAGATATCGATAATAACAGGCCACCTTGGCATCTATCGATGGAGTGCCCAAGTATAACACCTTCCAAATGAGGGGGGTCTTGCAGTGTCAGAGAGTCTCGATCCTGATTGATGGAGGAGCTTCCCACAACTTCATTGATGCAACATTGTTGAAGAGAAGACACATACCCATAGTAGAATTTGAAGGATTCAAAGTGAAGGTTGCAGGAGGAAGCACCATGCCTTGTGACAGATAAATTCCAGGCCTAAAGCTTACCTTGGAAAGGTATGAGTTGACACAGGACATCTATGTCATGAATCTACCGGATACCAACATCATCTTAGGAGTTCAGTGGCTCAGCACATTAGCACCTATCACCACCAACTACAAAACGATGGAAATGTCATTCACAGAAAAGGGTGGATGGAAGGTAGTGCTTCAGGGCATGAGAGGGAATGTTGCAAAGGTAGTCATGGCCAAGAGAATGGAAGCCATCTTTCAGAGAGATGAAATAGTATATCCAGTTGAATGCAGGGTTGTGACACATGTGTATGAATAGTGCAAGGTTCATTACACTCCTGAAATCAAGGAAATTCTTAACAAACACCACAAGGTGTTTGGGCCTATTCCTCTGAGGGTTCCACTGGATAGAGGATTTGAGGACATTATTGAGCTAGAGGAAGGGGCCAAACCAGTGATCACCACATCGTACATACACCCCAAGAAGTACAAAGATGAGATAGAAAAGGCCATCATGGAACTTCTGGACATGGGACACATCCGGCCCAGTAGTAGTCCTTTTGCTTCTTCAGTAGTGTTGGTGAAAAAAAAGGATGGAACTATGAGGATGTGCATTGATTACAGGGCCTTGAATAAAAAGACCATCAAAAACAGGTACCCAATACCAAGAATTCATGAACTGCTGGACGAATTGCATGGGGCCGTCTACTTCACTAAGATTGACCTTCGTTCTGGCTACCATCAAATCAAAATGAGGGAAGAAGACATCTCAAAAATAGCTTTTAGATGTCACTACGATCATTATGAGTTTTTGGTGATGCCCTTTGGGTTAACCAATGCCCCTACAACATTCCAGTCATGTATGAATCATGTATTCAACAAGAAGATAAGGAAGCACCTGTTAGTATTCTTTGATGACTTGCTTATTTATAGCCAGACATGGGAGGAGCATCTTAGGCATTTGGACTAGATTTTGTCAATTATGGAGGACTAGTCGCTATATGATAAGGAGTCCAAATGTGATTTTGGAATGACAGAGGTCCTTTATCTAGGACACATTATCGGAGCAAAAGGGGTACAAGTGCATCAGGAGAAAATTGAAGCCATCATGAAATGGCCCACTCCTAAGACACTCACAGAATTGAGAGGATTTCTGGGAATGTGCTCGTATTACAGGAAGTTTGTGAAGGGGTTCTCTCAGTTATGTGCACCCTTGACCGATTTGACTAAGAAGGGAGCATTCAAGTGGGACGAAGAGGCTCAAAAAATGATGGACAATATGAAGAAGGTGATGAGTACGTGCCCAGTCTTAGCCCTTCTAGGCTTTAGTCTTCCATTTACCTTGGAGTGTGATGCATCCGGGGAAGGAATAGGGGTCGTACTGATGCAGAAKAGGCACCCTCTTGCCTACAAGARATGAAAACTTTAGGGTCCTGAGATACTCTACATCATTTATGATAAATAAATACTGGCTATCATGCATGCATTAGACAAATTTCGGCAATACCTGGTAGGTGCTCGGTTTGTTGTCAGGTCAGATCATAACAGTCTCAAATACTTATTGGAATAGAAGGACTTGAAAGAGAGGCAAAAAAAATGGGTAAGCAGAATACAAGCCTATGACTTCGACATTGAGTTTGTCAAAGGAAAGAATAATGTGGTGGCATATGCCTTATCCAGGAGACCATCCATCCTTGCCATAACAGGGATAATAGTTGATTAGAAAGACCAACTAGTGATGGAGTATGAAGAAGACCAGTTTGCATGCCAACTACTGGATGGGCAGGTACAAGAGGAAGATTTCAAGGTTATTAATGACCTCATCTAATACAAGGACCGAATCTTCTTGGTTTCTGGGCCAGCCTTCAAGGCCAAGGTATTGCAGGCATGCCATGACTCACCAATGGTGGGACATCAGGGAATCAGCAAGATGTATAGGCAGGTGAGAGAAATATTTTCTTGAAAAGGGATGAAGGAGGATTTGATTAGGTAGGTCAAAGAGTGTGCGACATGTCAGGCGAACAAGGACGGTCATACAAACCTAGCAGGACTTTTGCAACCCTTGCCCATTCCGGAGCACAAATGGGAAAGCATATCTATGGATTTTATCACCGAGCTACCAAAGATGCAAGGAAAGGACTACATATTCATACTGATGCAGAAGAGGTTGGATATTTAGTCTACTTGAGGTTTCAACCATATAGGCAGGCTTCCATTAAAAGAAGCAGAGTAGATAAATTGCAGCCATGTTTCTTTGGACCCTACAGAGTCAGCAAGAGGATAGGGGTCGTAGCTTACGAGATGGAGCTTCCACAGAGTAGCAGAATTCACAATGTTTTTCATGTCTCGTGCCTTAAGAAAGACCTTAGTCAACACATCAAGCCTATTGAAGTATTACCCCCCATGGATGAGGAGGGACAACTTGTTTTGATTTTGGAGGAGGTGCTAGAAGTCCGAGAGAAGAATTCCAAGAGAAGAAGCTCAGAAACTGAAGCATCAAGGAGTACCTAATCAGGTGGAAGGATTTACCCATTGAGGATGCCACTTGGGAGCAGGAACACATGGTAAGGGAAGCAGGTTTGGAATTGCTTGAGGACAAGCAATTTCAAGCAGGGGAGACTATAATGTCCCCCACCAATTAGAGAGGTGATGAGGAGACTCAGTGGCCTGGGTACCACCACTAGGTCATAGTCTTACACTGAAGGGGGAAGTCAATGAAGCTAAAGTCATATTTTTAAGTTTACTTAAGAAAGGAAAAGGGGATTAAAGGTAAAAGATAACTCAACAAAAGAATAGAAGATTAACCCTGGAGTTAACTTAACTCAACAAAGAATTAGAAGGAAAAGGTATAAGTAAGAGGCTGGGGCGCACCTATTAGGCATTCTGGTTTTGGATTAGCATTTGCTATTGCTCTTGAGCATTCAGTTTGGGGGTTTTGTTGTACAAACCCTTGTGAGAAACTCAGTGGTGAAATATCCACTCACCTCGTTCCATAGCTTGGTCTCGTGGATGAAAGATTCCTCCACACCATTCTAGTATCAGTTCATCTCCATCCAGTGCTTCAGAAGGTAGCAGGTCATATTGTTCTTGTGATTCTAGCAAGGGCACACCATTATCTAGAGGGATGTTCAATCTAGCTTATCCAAAGGGCCTGGGGCCATTCCGACACTTGGGTTTTGTTTGCAGGGGCATGATCATTAGTTTGAGTACCTTTTTGGAGAGTTATCATCCTCAAATCATTATCTGTAGATTGGGACATCTTGAAGCCATAGGGGGTGTCCTGTGATTCAGAAAAACTCAGATCTAGGGAGATCTGTCCTGAAACTTCTTCTGTGATATTCTCTTAGCTCGATCTACATTCTGGAAGAGTTTCAAGCCATTTGGAGTCGTATTTCTACAGGGAGGAGTTGCATTGGGGTTTCTACTATTCATGAGGGTGCAACTCCCTTAGAAGAGCCGATAGTTGGAGGGGTTAGACTTGGACGTTGGGCCTGAAACTTCTAGAGGAGGTTCCCACTGCCCTGATCTATCATTGGGCCGAGTTTGAGCTCATTTGGAGCATCTTGTCATCAGGGCCGAATTTCTTGAGGGGTTCAGTCTTCATTTGGAGCATGGCACTCTTCAACTAGAGGGTTTGACACCTAGATCTGTTGGGTATTGGTCTTCATCACTTCTTCAGCCTTTGGAGGCTTATTTTGTATTGGCAGAGCATTTTGTAGTAGCTCATATCTATTGATTGTACGACCATTTGAGGTTTATGCCAGATCAACCATCTATTGTATTGACTTTTCATAATAAAAAGGTCAGATCTTGTTTGTGCTTCCATATCTTGATTGTGTTATTATCTTCATGTGTTGGATGAATCTTGTATGCAATTAATAACTCCATAAACACCTGCATAACAATAAATCAGTAGTAGATAGTGATACCAAGAGAAAAATTTGGCTTCGGATCATTACATCTTCATTCAATTTATTCCTGAAAACCCATTTTGGGCCGATCACATTCTTATTATTTGGTCTTAGTGTCATTTTTCTCTATTTGATCCAATTATTTGTCCATGGCCTTATTCCAAAATTCATCCTTGCTAGCTTCTTCAAAACAGTTTGGTTCAATTGTAGATAAGAGTGCTAGGTGTGTTTGTTCTGGTGAAGGGATTTTTCTTCTAGTCTCAACTCTTGCATCTTTGTTTCCAATAATCTGATCTAAAGGATTATTCTTCTATACTTGTTTTCTATGTGTCTTTGGAGATACTTGTTGAACTTGCTCTTCTACTTTTATCAGATTATTTTCATCTTCATCTTCCTCTTCTACTTCTTTTTCATCTTCTTCTTCGGAAAGTTGTTCCATTGATTTGTTTTCTTCTTCCTTTGATTCTGGTCTGCCTATTTCATCAATTGTTACGTTGATGCTTTCCACAACTTTGTTTAATCTTAGATTGTAACACTTGTATGCTTTCCTTGTACTTGAGTAACCAACAAGTATTCCTTTGTCCACATGAGAGTCAAACTTTCCCATTCTTCGATCCTCTCTTTTGATGTAGCATTTGCTTCCAAAAACTCTGAAGTGCTTCACGTTTGCTTGTCTTCCTTTCCATATCTCTTAGGGATTTTTATTAGTTTTGTTTCTGAGCATTACTATGTTTTGAATGTGAATTGTTGTATGCATTTCCTGTGTCCAAAAAATATCTGTCAACTTTGAATCCATTATCATTGCTCAAGCCATTTCTTGTACTATCCTGTTCTTTCTTTCAAAAAATCCATTCCATTGAGGTGTCCTAGCGACGGAGAATTGCCTTTTTATTCCATGATTGTTGCAGTAGTCCATGATGTAATGTCCCCCACCTTTAATGAAGAGGTTTGGAAGACTTAGTGGTCTAGGTGTCCCCACTAGGCCATAGTCTCACACTAAGGGGAAAGGTCAACCAAACTAAGGTTATATTCTTAAGTTGACTTGATAAAATGGTGAAAAAAGAGTTAAAAGATAACTCAATGAAGAAATGGAAGAGCTCGAGTTGGAGTTAGGGTTAACTCTAGGAGTTAAGTTAACTCAATAGGAAAATAGAAGAAAAAGTATAAATAGAAGGCTAGGGCGCATTTCTTAGGGATTCTGGATTTTGGTATTTGCTTGTTATTGCTCTTGAGCATACAGTTTGAGGGTTTTGCTGTCACAAAACCTTATGAGAAACTCAGTGGTGAAAGACACACTCACCTTATTCCAAGATTGGTCTCGAGGATGAAATACTCCACCCACACCATTCTACACTCATCATAGATCCACCTATCAATTTAGGAGAGCAACAGGGTTGTACTTTTCAAGAATTTCCAGCAGGGGCGCACCATATCTTGAAGGAGAGTTTGATCCAGCCAATCAAGAGAGCTTGGGGGTATTCTATCACTTGGGTTCTATTTGCAGGTCCTTGACCATCATTTTGGAGGTTTTCTTGAAGATTTATCACCATCAGATCTTAAGTTATAGATTGGGATGGCCTTGAGGCAAGGAGGACGTCTTATGATTCAGTATTTCTCAGATCTAGGGAGTTCTACCTAAAATTTGGACCTGAAACTTCTCCTAAGGGGTTTCCACCACCCGATCTACCATTCTAGAGAGTTTCAGAGGTTTTGGAGGTGTCCTTCATTCAGAATGACTTATAGAGATATTCAAGGCTTCAGGAGGGTGCATATTGCATTAGAGTTTCAATGATTGGTGGAGGAGGATTGACTATTTGAGCTTCAGACTTCTGGGAGGGGTTCCCTTGGTCTCGATCTAAATTTTGATGGATTTTGGCATGATTTGAGCATCTCCTTCAGCTAGGCCGAAATATTGGTCTGTTTCAGCCAGCAGGACGTACCAGCAGCCCAGGGGGATTGGGCGTTCACTTATTGTTGGCACCTTGGGTCTTCAGATTGTATTCAACTTTTGGAGGCATTTTTTGTATTATCGGGGGCATTTTGTAGTAGCTCATATCTATTATCTATTGGAGCCATATGAGSACTATTCCAAATCTTCTCTATATTGTATCAGGTTCATGCTTTTCATAATAAAGGTCAGATCCATGCTTATGTTTTCCATATCTTAAGTATTGTTGTGATCTTGAATGTATTGGATAKATATTGCATGAACACTATCTAAATAAATGGAACAAACCCTAAGGTCGAAACATCAATATCCACCTGCACATCACATAATCAATAAACACAATAGGGGTAGTTAGTGGTTTCAAGAAAAAAAATTGGCTTSGGATCATTATAGTGGTATCAGAGCTCTRATCCTCTCATCCTGTGAGGGTTAGCACATGCATCAGTACTATGGTATATACATGGGTAGAAACAAGAAACAGGCAAGTGAAACAGAGGCCAAAATGGAGGGTTCAGGTGAGGAAGGTGAACCCCAAGGCTTGGCTTACTTGGCAAGAGAATTCAATAAATCCATAAACCAAACAGAAAGTAAATTGGTCATTCACCTACAGGAGAACTATGACATAACTCGTAGAGGACAAGCCGAAATTACTGAGGCCTTGAAAAAGGTAGATGATAACCTAAGGAAGGTGGACGAGAACCAAACTAGGATAACCGATCTATTACTCTAGATAACTCATAAGGGAAAGGTCTAGAGATATATGAAAATAGAGAGACTGGTGGTTCACAGGGTGGAAACAGGTACAACCCAGAGAAGGATCCCAGGTATAACCCTGAGCAGATTCCCTATCATCAATTTGAAGGGAGTCATGGAGGGGGCACCCCACATGGGAAAATGGGTAGCAGGGCTACTCCTAGACCATACTTACACACATTCACAGATGGACAATCACAGCGGGAACAAGTGGATGATTTTCTTGAGCACATGGTTCAGTGTTCTAGGGAGTACCATGAGCTAGACTTGGGAATTCAGAGACAGATGTCCCTGGATCAATACTGCCAACTTAAGTTCAGAAATAAACCTAAGCCGAACCACAGAAGCAATTATGAGATAGAACAAAGGATGGAGAAGATAGAAATCCCATACTTTGATGGCATGACCAAAATGACAACATAGGCGTGGGTACAGAAGCTAGATACTTATCTACATCTTAACCCCATGAGAGAGATGGAAGCCATCAAGTTTTCCACCATGCACTTGGATGGCAAATCTCATGATTGGTGGTACCATGGATTGATCACCCTAGGCCACAATCATATCATGGCATACAAAAACTTCACTCAGAGGTTCATTGATCATTTTGATCAGGGGGACCCGGAGCTTCATTTCAGGGAGCTCACACATCTTAGATAGACAGGTGCACCAGAGGTATACATTGAATAATTTTAGAGACTAGCATTCATGGTGCAAGACATCTCACCAACCAGACTTATGATGTTGTTTACTGAAGGGTTGATGGAACCCTTGAAGGTTTGGGTAAAGGCTTTCAAGCCCACCAATCTATAGGATGTTATTTGGAGGACGAGGGACCTAGGGCCAGCTTCCAAACCAAAACTTGTCCCTAGACCACCTCTTAACACCAGAGGAAGAGATCAAAGACCTCCTATGAACCCGGGAGGGTGTGATCCAAGGGGGTTTGACAGGGGTCATGGCATAATAGGTGACAACACCAGGAGGGAACTGAGGAGGAAACAACTCTGCTTCACATGTAAAGAACCATGGAACCCATCACACAAGTGCATGGGACATGGCCAAGTACACTACATAGAGGTGACTTTAGACAATGAGGAGGAGGAAGATCATGGTCAAATACAGAACATAGAGGCCAAAACCACAGAGGCAGCAAAATAGGAGATTCCAGAACAGGACAATATGGATGGGGGGAAGGCCACCTTGGAATCTATCAGTGGGGTGCCCAAATTCAACACCTTCAGGATGAGGGGAGTCTTGCAGGGATAGAGAGTATCCATACTGATTGATGGGGGAGCCTCTCACAACTTCTTTGACACAACATTGTTGAAGAGGAGACATATACGCACAGTAGAATTTGAAGGGTTCAAGGTAGAAGTGGTAGGTGGTATTACTATGCCCTGTGACCGATACATTCCAGGTATGAAGCTCAGCTTAGGAAGGCATGAGCTAATACATGACGTCTATGTGATGGACCTTCCAGACACTAACATCATCCTAGGGGTACAGTGGCTCATCACATTAGGGCCTATCACCACCAACTAGAAGACCATGGAGATGTCTTTTGCAGAGGAAGGAGGATGAAAGGTAGTGCTCATAGGCATGACAGGTAACTCTGCTAGGGTGGTTATGACCAAGAGGATGGAAGCTATCTTCAGGAGAGAGGAAATTGTGTATGCAGCTGAATGTAGGATTTTAGAACATGTGGATGAGAAGGGTAAGGTGCACTACACCCTAGAGATCAAAGAGATCCTTGACAGGCACCATAAGGTGTTTGGATCGATTCCTCTAGGTGTGCCACCAGACAGGGGGTTTGACCATATCATTAAACTAGAGGCAGGGGATAAACTAGTTATCACCATACCATATAGGCATCCAAGGAAGTATAAAGATGAGATAGAGAAGGCCATCAGGGAGATTCTAGACATGGGACACATTAGGCCAAGCTCTAGCCCTTTTGCTTCTTCAGTAGTCTTGGTCAAGAAGAAGGATGGGATGATGATGTGCATTGACTTTCGGACCTTGAATAAAAAGACGATCAAAAAAAGGTATCCAATACCCAGGATTGATGAGTTGCTTGATGAACTGCATGGAGCTATCTATTTCACAAATATTGAACTTCATTCGGGCTACCATCGAATCAAGATGAGGGAGGAGGATATCTCAAAAAAATCTTTCAGGTGTCACTATGGCCATTATGAGTTCTTGGTAATGCCCTTCAGATTAACCAATACCCCAGCCACATTTTAGTCTTGCATGAACCATGAATTCAACAAACAGCTAAGGAAACACTTGCTAGTATTATTTGATGACTTGCTCATTTACAGCAAGATGTCGGAGGAACACCTTCGGCATGTGGACCAAATCCTATCAATCATGGAGGAACAATCACTGTACGCTAAGGAATCCAAGTGTGAGTTTGGGATGACAGAGGTACTCTACTTGGGACACATCATAGGAGAAAAGGGGGTATAGGTACATCAGGAGAAAATAATAGCCATTATGGAGTGTCCTACTCCTAAGACACTCACAGAGTTAAGGGGATTCCTAGGCATATGCACGTACTACAGGAAATTTGTCAAGGGTTTTTCTCAACTGTGTGCACCCTTGACTGATTTAACTAAAAAAGGGGCCTTCAAATGGAGTGAAGAAGCTCAAGCTATGATGGAGAAATTGAAAAAGGTAATAAACACATGCCCAGTTCTAGCCCTTCCAGATTTCAGCCTACCTTTCACCTTAGAATGTAATGCCTTAGGGGAAGGTATAGGGGCCGTACTGATGTAAAATAGGCACCCTCTTGCCTATGAAAGTTGGAAACTCAGGGGCCCTGAACTGCTTTACATCATTTATGACAAAGAAATGTTGGCTATCATGCATGCACTAGCCAAATTTCGGCAATATTTGATAGGTGCAGAGTTTGTGGTCAAATCAGACCATAACAGTCTTAAGTACCTACTGGAGTAGAAGGATTTGAATGTGTTATCGCACAATTTGTAGCTAGGTCAAATGGCTAAAGAATTGAAGCCAAACTGGTGTAACAG
This sequence comes from Picea mariana, assembly GCA_032191745.1. Lineage (NCBI taxonomy): Eukaryota > Viridiplantae > Streptophyta > Pinopsida > Pinales > Pinaceae > Picea > Picea mariana. Next base: position 14,504 of record JASDQU011506061.1, on the reverse strand, counting down.
GAACCTTCCCCACCCAATGTCACCTCAATGGGGAGGTTCTTTCTGTTTAGGGAGGTTTACCCAGGGGAGACGTCCCCGGTAACCTGGGTTTTTTTAGAGGCAAAGGTATAAAGTCAAGATTAAAGTTTCCCTCTCACAGGTTACCACCAAGGTCAGATAGTCCAACTAATCAGCCAATAAAGAAGTGTATTCCCAAATGAAAACACCTGCTCAGAACAAGACAACAATAATACAGTATATATGCAGGCTATAACTCAATGGGCTAGTACTTCAATGACTATCTGCTATTAATTAATAAGCAATGTAAAAACGATAGATATCAATGAGGTCAACGTTTTATCAATTAGCTATGGAAAAATCATCAATTCATTAATAACTATCAAGATGATCAAGCCAACAATGTATCCAACCAACACTTTACTCAATAAATGCTTTAGATCATCATCCAATTGCTTATCATTAAAAATGGCTGCGTCAAGATGGATTATTCAAGGGTGAAGTCAGCCTTATCTAGGTTAGTTTGTTAGTTAGGGTTTCAAAATTCAAAGTTTTGAGAGTTTGTTTTGGACACTATGACCTCAACATTGTGTGCCTAAGATCAGTGCCTAAGGGCATATGGAGTCAATAAAGGAGAGGGCACAAGATTGAAGGGGTAATAGGCTAAAGAAGAGAGCGAAGGGTTCTAGAGTGTTGCAATGGCAGGGCCCTAGAATCAAAACCCTAGGAGAAAAAGGCTCACTCCGGTGTTGCTTAAGAAATGCCTCGTGCTCTTTCCTCCTTCTTTAGGTAAAACTTGGCAAATGGCTAGCATAAAAAAAGGGTTAAAACAAGAGAATTTAATGAGGGAGAGTGTTGTAAAGACAAGGCTCTATCACTAAACCCTAAAATATGGACAGCCCTAGGTGTAGATAACCTAGGCATAGGATTTCACCCTCCTTTTAACCTTTAAAATCAAAACTAGCTTAAGGGAAGAAGTTAGATGAGTGTAGCAAAGGCTAGGCTCTATCTTCCTCCTTCAATGGCTGAATATTTCTCTCTAAGGGGACATATGACAAGGACCTACTTGTGTGCTTGTCATCTAGGGTTTTAAAATCAGTAATTTTATAAGTAAATGCAAGAATTACTAACCTGCAACCATTCAATCAAGAAGTTTTGCAGAAAAAATACTTACATATCATGAAGAAAAGCATGTGCAAACCCTAGTTGTAAACCTTCCTCAAGAGAAATGCCATAATATGCCAAGAAAAGCCTCCCATCAACAAGTGCGCCTCAATGTTTAAAGACCAAATACCCAATAAGGGCACAAAAATCAGACCTCACAAGTGTGAGTGATTGTGTTATGTTCAAATGAGGGAAAAACATCCTCAATATATAGTGTATCATGACCTTTTAATTAATTTTAGGTCATTAAAAATAGCCGACAAGGCTACAAACCAAAAATCATATTGTTTTACATTAAATTGTTAAATGAAACGCTAAATGAGCAATAAATAGGATGCCAACCCCCTCTGAGGGAGACATTGTCCCTTTTTAGGGAAAAATGCAACACAAGATGACAAGCGTTGGCCCCCCTTGGGCCTCCAGACTCTACCACATGTGCCAAACTGCTCTGTCAAGATGCCATACACTGGAGGTGACATGATGGCTCCTAGATGATGTCCTGGGGCATCAAAAGGGGCACGTTCCACCTGCAATGGGTCAACCCCCCTGGGTTGGGCTCAGCCAAGACGTCCTGGATGAAAACGTCCTCCTTCTTCTCTTGTACAAAGGCTCGACCAATCACTGTCCTATCTCTACCCCTGATGGGGTCCCAACAACCATATGATGGCCTCTTCAGCCCCATGGAGATTCGAACTAATCATCTCCCCATGTGTACCAGTCCAACTGGTACCTATCCGTCGGGCATGGTCTTGCACATCAAAAACTTCGCCCTCCATGGGCTCATTAGTCATAGGGATCATAGCAATGTCAATCATATTTCATCATTAATTTTATCAAATGCATGCATAAAACCCCTAACATATCATCCAATAGCTCAAAGACATTACAATGACCTACTATGCAAAGCCAAAGAAAAAGACAAAATGCCCTATTGGGCCAGCACCCATAAGAAAAGGAAAGTTTCCAGAGGATATCATCCAAGCCATGTAACATGAGGTGGTGTGGTCAAAGGATGTCCAAACATACAGGTAGAGTGAAAGATCAGGGTGATATTATCTGTGGGTGCCTTTGTAGAAGGTGAGTTGTACCTATCGTGGATGCAATTCTTTCCAAGCCCTTTATTGCCTTTATTCTTTCTTTCCTTTATTACTTTTTCTTTCTTTTTATTTCAAGGTCTAACTAGAGGACACTACCTTAGCGTGGTGACCAGAGCTGACAGTGTTACCCACAAGTACTTTCATAGAGATGATAAGGTTGGCTCGTGATGAGACCCCCTTTCCCTTGGCCATGAAACCAAAGGTCACTGCCCTGGCATGGTAACCAGATAATGGAAATGTCATACTACTAGGTACCCATGAACATAATGGACTGGCTCGTGATGAGACCCCCCATCCTCTTGGCTAGGTCTTGTTTTGTCATTTTTCTTCGCGTCCCTCTTGTTTCTTGTTGAGAGGTTTTTTATTGCAATCTCAGGGATCCCTGGGTGAGGCATCTCTAGGTTTTATTTTTTATGGCTTTTATCTCTTACCAGCTTCTTTTACCTCCTGGGCCTTTAGCCCCCTCTTCCCACGAGATAAGGTGTAACCCCACAAACAGGTCATCCTAATGTCTGGACTAGGGGAATGGGATAGATGAGTGGGAGATAAGATGTAAGAGTGATGATATGATGGGAGTGGATGATGGCCCTTCAAAATCACCCCTGGAGGCTAACCAAAACCTATGGGTACAAGCTTGCTAGGGTACCCTGTCAATTCCCCCAACCATGGTCAAGTGGGTTAATGTAAGATCCAAACAGTCGTCATAAATGAAAGGAATTTGATGCATATATATGAAGGTTATAATGATCAAATATGACACACACCATGATACCTAGACCAACTACCTCATGGAGAAAGAGTCTTCTCCGATACAAGTCCAAGCTGAAGGTGATGGATGTTGCTGCTATTGACAAGACAAATCTGATGAAGAAGAAGAAAGATGGGCCCTCCAGGGTCATGCTCAGGT
>JASDQU011506059.1:22046-32792 GCA_032191745.1 Picea mariana | reverse complement strand
TTTATAGGGCTTGCATAATCAAGGACAAATATTCTCACAAAGTTTATCTTTCTGAAAAAAAATTGCACCCATTTCTTTGAAGATGCATGATTCAATTCATTAATGACTCTTATTCTTTTAGGATCAATGTAAATTCCTTCTTTAATGACTATGTGTCCCAACAATTTTCCTTCAAATTCAACAAATAAACATTTTGTTGGATTAAGAGAGATCCCATATAATCTACACCTTTCAAAAACTCGTCTCAAATGATGAATGTGTTCTTCCCTTGTCTTATAATGGATGGTAAGATCATCTGGATAATCAACCATAAATCTCCTTATCAAATCTTTGAATGCATGATCCATGTCCCTTTGAAAAGTATCTCCGACATTATTTAAACCAAAGGGCATACAAGCATAAGCATATGTCTCCCACGGTGTTATAAAAAAAATCTTAGGCATGTACTCCTCTACCAAAAATACTTGATTGTAACCTGAAAAATTGTCTAACATGGTCACACAAGATGATCCAGTAACTTGTTGAAACAAGAATTCCATGTTAGGAAGAGGATAGTTGTCTTTGATGCTTGTTTTATTTAAATCTCTGAAATAAACACACATTCGAATTCTTCCAGTCTTTTTCCTCACCACTACTTGATTTGACAGCCAGTCTGAATGTCTAATCGAATATATAATTCCAACATTTTTTAATTTCTCCATCTCTACTTTTACCAATGGATTCAATTTGGGATTCATCATTCTAATTTCCTTCTTAAGAGGATTTGTCCCTTCTCTCAATAGTATGATATGTTGGAATATAGATTTTTCATATGCCTTAATATTGTCATAACTCCATGAAAATACATCATAATATTCTTTGAATAAGGTGTTATGTTGGTCAATCTCCCATGGTGTGCAATCAATCCCAAGATTCACATATTTTGGGGAATGTTCAACTCCAACATTTATTTTCTTTATTTATTGTACCTTTTGAACTGATACCTCTTCTTTGACATTATTTACTTGATCATCTCTTGTAAAAAGAGATTCTTATTTTACACAGTGCCTCAGAATAGGGGAAACACTAGTATCATTCTCCTTGTAATCATTTTTATTGGCCAAGAAATCATTCAATTCTTCATCATTTTCAAATACATGAAGGTATTCTTTATTTTTGGGCACCAAAGGTCTGAAAATTCTTTTGACTTGAAATAATTTTTTTTTTTTAATATCCTCTACATTAGATAATGAAGAAACACACACCAATGAATCCTCCTTTTGATTTCTCTCTGCGGGGACAAAATATATATTGAATGAACATAAAACCTTCATTAATTCATTTACTCTTTTGACATACAGCTTGAGTTTTTATTTCTTGATCTTATATCTTCGAATGACTTGATTTATAACCATTTCAAAGTCACCAGTTATAATCAAGTGTTCAATGTTCATTTCCAATTCTAGAATTATCCCTTAAATTAGTTCTTCATCCTCTACTTCATTGTTGGTACATGGAAATTCTAATTTTATAGCATGCATATATATGAATTTATTGGGAATTTTAAGTACGATTCCGACCCCTCTTCTTGAGGTTGAACATGCACCATAAAATTACATTATCAAGTATCTAGTTAAACCATTATATTATTTTTTTCAAACTTTCTGATTACTTCAAATAAAGTATAGTATAATTCCCAATACCTACATCTATATACTCCTGCATCATTTTTTTATCTTTCTTTTTAAATGAAAATGGTTTTCTGGGCTCATGAGGAACTTTCAACATTGCCCCATCTTTGTTCAATAGCATGATGTAGCTACCATAATTCATTATGTAACCACTGATCAATGAATACCAATCTCTTCAAAGGAATACTCCATATGTTGGGGGAAGATCAACCGCTATGATAGTGAAAATAGTGATAATATGGGGGTAGCAGTAATCCAAGAATAGAAGTCCTTGATATATCCATAAGTTGGTAATTTTATGGAATCGATTGCATAAATACTTTCACTTGTTTCATAATATTTGGTACAAACCATATCGATTACTTCCATTACTTCTAGGGGTATGATATTATTCGTCTCTCTGGAATATATCAAACAATTATGAAGCACAACATCATGATTTTCAATCGAGATATAAAAGGGCATAACTTTTCCTCTCAACTGGACAACTCATATTGTTTGATTCTACCTTGGATTTGCAATAACAAATTCCATTCTTCCACCTAGCTCATTTAAAAGTTTGAGAATATTTTCTCTTTGTTGCAGAATCTTTACCACTTCCGTGAAGGGTAGGGTGACTCTCAATTTACTAATATCATCGACCAAATTATACATCATCTCAGAAGTATTTACAATTCTTTGTTGCTCACTTGATTTATTTTTATCTTTATGTTTTTCCTTTTCCTTTTCTTTTTCTTTTTCTTTGGATTTATTTGATTGTCCATGTGTTTGGGAAACATTTTCTTGAGAGATATTATTTTCTTCATCTTCTTCAAATATGTACACGGAGGTCGTACATCCATCTGTCTCTACAGATTTAAGAATTTCTTCTTGAATATAGTCATACTCTTGCTCAATAACTTGTTCATCAAAATCTTCTTCAAGTATTACTACATTGGGATTAGGTGCCCTTGGGATTCTCTATCTCTAATGATCATTGAGATTCTTAATTCTTTTCCTATGTTCTTGAGCATGATTTTTTTTTCTTGAACTGTCATCCTTGAATCAAGTATGAAATTTCGATTGGTTCTTAATATAATTATCTCATTTTTCATTTTTCTAATAGTTCTGTTCATTTGTGCAATATCAATATTATGTTTTGTCTCTTATGTCATGATAGGGTCAATTTTTACATTTGGTATGGTCCCTTTGAAAAAACCTCCTCTAACTCCCTGACTTTCGAGATGGCATGTTTTTTTATCATCATTATTCTTTGAGCTTGATGCACCCTGATCAGAAATGGCCAAATTATCTATTTGTCTTCGTACTTTTCCAAGAATAATATGAGGGTCAACTCCTCTTTCAAACATGATTTCTTTCGTCTCTATGGATTTTCCCATTGCTTCAGCTATATTTTCAATTTTAGACTCTCTAATAGAAAACTTAACATTGGCATACATGGCATTATTATAACAACCGAGTACCACCAGAGCATTTGTCCTTTTTTCTTCTAGTATTTTTTTCAATGTTTTATTGAATCTCAAATCAAAATATCGAATTCCTTTTTTTTTCAGACAAATTTGAGTACATTCTGTGAGAAGAGTATGATAAAACATATTCAAAAACATATTAAAAAACACCGTTTCAAGATATTCAACTTACCCAATCGATCTTGTAAGAAATGATGTGTACCATTCAAAACCTTGATCGTCCAATGTTTGGAGAAAAAATCTTACCATTACATAATCATCTTCGATAATATGGAAATCACAAACATCCAAGAATAAATCTACATGTCTTTTTGGATCAATAGCTCCATCCCCTGAGAATGTCTTCAATTTACCCTTTGAAAGAATAGGGAGCTCATGTTTCTCTCCCTCGAGGTTTAGAGGAGATTCTCTTACCCTTATCCTCATGATTATATATCTTCATTAACATCTTTATTCTCGTCTTTCTTAGATATCATCCATTTTTTAATATCTCTTCGTTTTTCAGATATACATTCTTCAACTTGCAACTACTTACTCCTACTTCTGGTCAATGGCCCTTTATATTTGTCCAACTTCAGTTTCTATTTTGTGCTTGAGATATTAGAATTTGTCTTTCGTCTCTTCTTTGTTGTCTAAGGATTTCTCCTTCTTCTTCTTGAACAAGATTCTGCCAAGATATATCTAACTCTTCTTGAGTTTGGGATATTGTTATCACAATATTATATAATTGATGCAGAACACTTCGCTGGTTTCCTAATACAATTTCTAGTTGGGGATGATTAGGTTGAGAAAAATTCATGAACAATTTTGGTCTAAAACCAATCTTTAAAATTCTCCCCAGTATGGTTGAAAAAACTGTTGACATTTGAAGCTATCAAGACCGAAATGGTAGCCTCATGAGGATATGAATCCCCTTGTTTTTTGGAGAGGTGGTACTCCTCTTTGGATTATGATTTTCTTTAAGTATTTTATATCAAAAATAATATGGGACTCCATCAAATGACTGAATACAATTCTTTATGGCTCAATAAAATTTAAAATATTGAAATATAAAATATTTATGTATATGGAGAATTCCTGATAAGTGGACGAGAAACCTGAAATACCACACAATATAGAAAATGATAAAATCTTCACATCCATCACAGTTTAATAAGAATTATGATCACATTCAAAATAAAAGAAATGGTCCAATGTCACAAGAGAAATTTGAAAGAGTACTACTTATTAATCCCAAAAGAATATTTTGATAGATCGACTTTAAATATTCTATACTCAAAACTCTAAGTTATAAAATACAATCAAAACTGATCCAGACTTAGTTCTTTGAAATTCCTCAAAAATGATAATGTATGTTAGAATGATTGAAATTTAAAGGCATTTGTTCATTAATCAACTGAGATTGGGGCTCTCATGGTCCATAAAAATATTTACAAGAAATGCGATGAAGAGAACAACATGAAGTGGAGCATGAACAACATGATCTGGAAAGAAGACAAGAAGAAAGTTGTCAGAATTTGATTACACTTTTCCAATGAAAGAATAAATATAACTGTATGAAATCTGATAAGGAAGAATATATGTAATCATTATGGACTTACTATGATCGAATCTCTCTCTTTTATTTTCTTGTTGATGAACCTTTTATATATTTTCCCGGTGTGGTTATGTGTTTGGTTGTAGCCTCTTCCATTAGAAATTCAGAAATCTTGGTTATAGCTTTGTTTAACCATTCTTGAATATAATCCCTTAAGGGGGAAACGGTCACTTCTTGTTTTACTTTGATGTTTAACAATTCACTTTCAATTTCTCTATAGTCAATATATCAATTTTTCAATATAGTCTCATTGTCTCCATTTTTATTAGTGTACTCAACAAAAAAATTATCAATGTGATCACAAGTATACTCAACCATACTATCAATTTTTTCGTTCGATGGTTTCTTCAAATTTTCAACTTGCTCTTCAAATTTCTCCCTTCTCATGAGCATTGAATTTTATATTAAGTTTGGATATGAAAATGCAATAGTGGTTCCTGATATATCCAAACCAATAATATTTGAGTATGTCTCATTCTTTTTTCATGATATTTCTTTTAATTGATTCAATAACCCCTTTAATATATTAATTCTTTCAATGCAACATGCCTTTAAATGTTTCATACGAATCTTGGAGGGTAAATATTCTTATTTTCTTCTATGATCCATCATTGCCGATTTTTTTTTTATAAACATAGAAACCCCATATGTGAAGAATCCTTCATCATTCTTTAGTGTTTTTAATTCTAAGCTCAAGAGCAGAATTTTTTTTCACCAAGTCCCATAAATCTAGAATGAACGACATTCTTTTCTTTATATTATTTTCAACAAAGTTTCGAGTAGAAATGATTAAACGTGAAATTCCTTTTACTCTCAAATTTGACTCTGGAGTTCCTTGAAGAGTTCTATCAAGTTGTATCATGGCAAATGGGGTAGTTAATATGGGTGGGGGCATGAGGGTTGATTCCAATTCCTTGACTCTCTCTTTAATTATGTGATTTTCCTCTTCCATATCAATTATTGAAATGTCAAATGCATCCCCTGTGACCTTATGAATTGAAGATAATTTTGATGACAACATGTTTTTAATACCATTGGTGGTCCATGACTTTGCTTTCTTATTCTTCGAGGTTCTTTCAAAGGTCAATTTCTTTGAAGACTTATCAAATAAAAAATTATGCACAAAAAAGGTTTCTTCATCAAATAAGACTTCATCTTGAACAACCAATGCATCAGAGTGTACATTTTTTTTGGCACATTCTTCTTCGTCTAGAAACCAACTGTTTTTAATGTCAACATCTAAAACCATATCATCAAGAAAAATATCATTTTCAGGTGCATTTTTTTCTCCTCCCTCTTGGTAAGAATTAACATTTTTCCTTTGCACTATTAGTTTATGGGGGTTTTCTAAACTTCCATGAGGAGGATTTCTTTCTCCATGATCACTTGAATTGTTACTTGGGTTTTTTCTTTGTTGGTTCATTACATACTGAGGATTTACTTTAGGAAAAATAATTTTATGAGAAACAGTGGGTAACTGAGCGTTTCATTCACTTGACAGTTTCCCTCTTTGATTATAATGTTTTGTAGTCCTCACAATTGTATTTGTGTCACCAGATTTCTTATCAACACCTTGAACAAGAGGGTCATGACTATCACCTTCTTCCTCCCCAAATGTGAGTGTATTGATCATTGTGGGGCTGAGCCCAACTAATACCATGTGATTATAAAAAATATGGTTATGGTCAAACCCTTTTACTTCTTCTGCAAACTTCAAGTTAAACTTGTCAAAGTAATAGGCATATTTATCTATTTTGGAAATTCCTCTCAAAATAATTTCACCAACTCACCAAGGAAAAGAAATAAATCACATTTTCCTTCTTTCATAAAAAGGCTGAAGCCAAAGCCTATACCTCCTCGCCACTTCTATGATAAACAATTTGTCCGACAAATAATAAGGGAGGTATATAGGATTTTCTTGAGGACAAAAAATCCTAATGATATTGTAGTTATTCGTTTTCTCCAAAATTCCCTTTTTTTCCAAAAAGGTGGATGCTTTCAATGAAAGGCTGAAAGTATCTTTTCCAAAGAGTAATTTATTTAATTTAGATATAAGATCATTGTAAACTTCATAAAAATAGTGGATAACTTTGTGCCTCTAGAGAGCTTGATACCACATAGTCACAGGGTCAATTTTTGAGTTTACCCTTTTTCCAACACTAAAACCTTTAAAAATATGACAATGCGTGATAGAAAATACTAGATAAGCTTCCATATAAAACTTTTTATCACTTCTGAAATTCATTAACTGTGCATAAATTTCATTTGATATGATTTTCACGCAATGAAATACAACATTCTCATGAACTATAAAATGTAAGACATATAGGGCCAGCCGATGAATAGTTGTTGTAGAATCCTAACCAATAACCATAGTAAATAGCCATGCAATTTGTTTTATAATCCTAACCAAGGTCCTTTAAACAAATAACTTGGATTTTGGATAAGTCTTCTGACATTGTAGCAGGGTATCATAAATATTCCTACAAGAGCTCAATTCCATTATTTTTCCCTCCAGGAAAATTTCTGGCATCTTCTCCTTTGTACATTAAGTTTGACTATTGTAGTTTTAACATGTTTTTGAAGATCAAAGGTGCCAATGAAACAAGGGAGTTGCTTTGTAGTGGAATGGTTGTCCTATTTTGGACAAATTGACCAATGCACTAGGTGACGATATCTTTGCACTCAAAAACCTCAGGGACACAACCAAAGAAACATATTCTTGATGTCCAAACCTTGTTATTACCTTTATCTGGTAAAATTGAATAATACTAATATTCCCTTGAATAGTGGTAATTGTGATCTTCTATGGTGAATAGATTCAGGGTATCCCTGTAGAAATGTTGTTTTCTTTCGACCATCTTCAGTAGGTTGACAAAATTCTCGGTAATGCTACTCAGAATAGTGAAATAATCTTTTACGTTAGATCCTTGATGATAGCATTAACCTGAAATAAATTATATTTGTTTCAATAGAAACATCATTAATAACAAACTTTTCATGATTTAATTTAGCAGTTGAGTTCATAGAATTGGAATTTCATATAACTCGAAAACTTTGAAAGAGAAACGACATGTCATGATGGGGTGGAAGAGTGGAAGATTTAAAATTAGAATGCAAGTTCGTGAGTCCACGAGTCTGTTGTGATAAGAAAAATGGATAAGTATTTATATTTTTCGGACGGACTTATGAAGACAGGAATATACAAAGAAGAGAAATTGTGAGTCTGTGAATCCGTGAAATAGAAAATAAACTAAGTGTTGGGAAGAGGTCAAGAGATAAAAGTGACAGGCCGTGAGTTCATGATTTCGCCAAACCACAAATATAAAAAAATGATATAAGTATGGAAAAATAATGAGTTGTCAAGGTAAGATATGACACTGAGAAATATGGGAGGGAAAGATACTTAGAAAAATATAAGTGCAGAGTAATGGAAAAGAAAGAAGAAATAATAAGGTTAAAAAAATAACCGATATTCCATAGAGACAGAGACTTGATTCTAACTTTGGCATTGCCTTAGTGAGTGACCAATGGAATCTTCATAGATATTAGTGGGTTTCTCACCCACTCACCCAATTAACCAACACATCTCTCTGAGCTATTTTCAGTTCCTTCATGGATCCTCATAAATTATCCCAGAGGGTATCACTATGGATCAGGAGCACCAATAGAGTCTTCATCCCACCAAGTCGGAGATGACCTGCTAGCCTCTAGAGTGTAGTAAGAATCCCACAATGTCGCAATAAAATATCATGCAGTCATTCAATCATGATTTCAAGCACATGTACAAGACGTTGAATCCAAGGTTGATATGGAGATAAATATGATAATGGAAGTTGAGGTGGCTAAATCAACCATAATATGGGTTCCATATGTTAGCAATAATCAAGCTCGTGAGACCAATTATTGGAAAAATGTGGAATTATATTGGCATATTAAGACCTTTTTGGTTCAAATGCTCTAGACCTGTGAAGACACCTAGAACACAATCCAACTGCAACTGGACAACCTCTAGTTGTTGACGAGGGAAATTCTCACCTTCCTTCCATCTTCCAGTGTTATCATGTCAATCTCTCTTCCAAAAATCATTGCTCACTACCTAGAGATTCCCTAAGGCCCACCAACAACACCTCAAGCTCAGTTTTCCCTAGAGTTGCTCCTGGATACACCAGTGGCACCTCCTGTTCCATGACCCATAGGTAATCCTATTCAATTTGAATGCATAACATTAGACAAGGCAACTATGGAGACCTCTCCATTAGTGATCCAGATTATTTGGGGAATGAAAGGAAGTAAGATATATAACAAGGAAATACACATATAAATTGCAATAAACACAGAGATACAGTAATACAAAATTTATATTAATGAGAGAAATGTGCATAAACTATAAAAATACAGAGTGAATGAACTTGCTAGAATGATGGTAGCTTATATCTGAGAAGAGATGTGATGGCTATGATCATTCGCAAGAAGATATTTACAATGAGGATCCAAAGGATTTTTTAACATAAAACATAAATGAGAAAATATTAAACATCCAAAACCATAAGCTTCGGAGATGAAATGCCGAAAGGTTTGTGGGCCTTGATGGGGGTAATTGATACATCAACTTCATGAGGGTGTAACTTTTTCATATAATATCCGTTTGGGGTGAACGATAGCTCATTGGAAAGGTTTATCCAAGAAGAACACATTATAATCAAGCCCAAGTTAGAGATTATGGTTGTCATGTGGGCCCACAACATCAAAAAAACATCATTCAGGGCCTCAAAATGGCCCCAGATGTTTAGGATGCAAAAAAATGTAGGAAAACTACTAAGTTGGAAAATTGTGTTTTGATCTAGTACAATAGGTGGGTGGCCACTGATATCCACGTGGATCAACTACTTTTTCTAATTTTTACATCATTCATATAGTTTTTAAGACTCTGTTGAAAAACATAAAGAAAACTATATGGACAGAAGACCACCTCCTCTACGAATGGTCTGGTTTCCCTAGTGGTGGGCCAAAAATAGGGAACTTTTGTATGTATGATATCATGCTAGAATAATATAAATGTTTCTCATGATATTACCAAAAAACAAAGGTTATAAGGAAAAAAATTCTGTTTTTTTTTTTTAAGTATCTATATATTACCTTCCAGGAACAAAAAATACAGTAGCATCTAAAATGTCAAGGATCTATTTGTGCTGAATTTCCCCAAAGGGAAAAAAATTCAGCTTGGCGGTTCATCCAGACTTGTCATGCAAACTAGGAAACCAAAAAATACTAACTCTTGACACACAAAAAATAAACATTGTGTTAGACGTCGTATATGGCCCACGAGGATGCTTTTAGAAACATAAATGATCAACAAAACTAGGCATGAAAGTTTACACCTATGCGTAGGTCGATGCTCATGCAGTATGAGGGTCTCTTTTTCCCATGTCACACTCTGTAGCCACCTGGATAGTTGGAGCAAAGAACACCGCTAAAGTTGTCGGGGCACTGGTATTCGGTTCTGGAGAGTACAGGGAGCTTAGCGGTGTGGAGAGCATAGATGCAATTTTCTCCCCTCACTTGTCCATATGCTCCATCCAGAAGTGCAGGTCATCGAAATATTTTTGGACCGCAAAAAAAAATTCATGTAATATCACCACTGAGTTGCAAAATATTGAGCATGAAGCACAATCTGAGCATGAATGGAGCTGTCTTGGAGGCTCTTCCAAGTGGGTTGGCTTTCATCCAAAGGAGCCATGACAGAGGGTGGTGGAAAGGGGATGGAGGGTGGTGGTATGGGAACAGAATGATCAGGTGAGTTCACTAGGTGGGTGATCCAGGTGGATATCGGTGGCCACCCACCTTCTCCAACTAGCCCCCAAAATGAATCTCCTCAATGATACCTTTCCAACAAGCTATCACACGCCTAAAACGAAGATCGTATGCAAAAATTACAACCACGGGAAGTTGATGTACTCACTTACCCAAACAGGGCCCACATGACTTTTGGCACTTCATCTCCCAGGGT
>JASDQU011506059.1:7261-21946 GCA_032191745.1 Picea mariana | reverse complement strand
AATGAGATTCGCTATTTTAAGAAATGATTCGCCCAAATTCTATAGGATAAAATTATTTTACCTCAAAATCGCCAAAATTTTATAAAAACTATATAAAATACTTACAAATTTGAATATTTTTACAAAAACATCGCCAAACATTTATAGTTGACATATGAAGGACTAGTAAGATTTGCCAAGGTTTCTACATTTTAAAATAAATTTCCATCCTTAAAATCATCCCTGCTTACCATGTATATGAGTGTGAGGGGGAGAGAACGAGAAAGAAAGGGGGGTTAGAGATGGAGAGTGAGAGTGAGATATATAGGGGGGTTAGATGTAGGAGAGGGAGGACAAAGATAGAGAAGGAAGGAAATGATTTTTAGGAACACACACGCGTTCCTACGACGCATGTGTTCTTGCTTGAATTCAATTTTTTTGGCGTGATTGACAAGGTGTATGCTGACTTGGTTGGCTTGTATTTAGGTTCCAGATGACAAACATAGTGGTTCAGTATGCAAATTCTTAAAATCCTCCATTTTTGTGAATACCCCACTATATCTCTATCTTTGATGTTATTTCTCTACAAGCTAAACAATTCAGTTGTTGACGAAATTATAGAGATAGATAGAGTTCAGTTGTTGACGAAATTATAGAGATAGATAGAGTTACGATCTAAAAACAAAAAAATGTTTTAATCATGTTAAGACCCCTTTAGCCTACACTAACAAAAGACATTGTAATTTGAGACATATGTTGACTCTCATCATTTTTAAAAAATAAAAAATTAATATTAAAAGTTTCTCCAAGAATTTGAATTGTGGGGAGGGTAATAATCATTCCTCCTAACCACCCATTCAATGGAAACACATATTTTAGTTATATATATATATATATATATATATATATATAATTTCAATGTTTTATTATTATTTTAATGGGTTATGTTACATGTACATCTCTCCATACTCTATTGTAGAGTGTTTCTAGGGGCAATTAGTGGTTATTAATAAAGTATTATTATTAACTATTAAAAATAACTAATATCCCTTATATATGAATAATAACTATATTAATTATGATTGATTATTAATAATCATTAATAATGGTAATAATAATCATTAATATTATTAATAATTTATATTACACTAACCCTTCATATTAATAATATAATATAATATTGTCCCCGAGGTGTAGGACAGTCGGTGATGGAGTGTGTTGTTAAACCACTCTGTGTTGAAAAGTCACCGGTTCGAAACCTGCAGGGACAAAAAATCCAACCATGTTAAGGGTTGGTGTGGCTCAGGCCGGGTGTGATCCCTGGGTGATTTTGACAGCTTAGATGCCCTTGAGTCACGGTTTCTCAAGCCAAAGGTTAATCCTGATGCCAAGAAGGTACATGTATATTTTTTTATTTACCATTTCACTTTTCAATTCCACGATGTCATTTCGGAGTTCAGAGTGACATCAATTATGAGTTTTAACCAAATAGCGATTCCGCCCAGAATTAAATAATATTAGAAAATGGAATTTTCATAGACGGAGTTGAGTTTTATGGGATGGATGATGGATAATCAATAGTATAATTTTTTAGTTTGACTTTGTTTTAAATTTGATGATTAATGGTTGGATATGCAGATTTGAGTGGTTAAGTTTGTATAATTTGAGTGTCTCAAAGATTTTTAAGCAGGATGAATCTATTCATACATTCAGAAATACAATTTAAACAAGCTATTTTACCCAAATTTACTTCATCATCAGAACACCTAAAAACTAGAACGTTTAGCCCAGGCCTTATTAAAGTGCTTTCTGTGATACATGTGGACAAGAGTGTCTGTCACTTTTGAAACAATAGGTAAAGTTGGTTGGTACAGAAACCGTGGTGGGTAGTTCTTCTGAGCCGAGCTAAGACACTCAAATTCAGATCTAGGTTTCTGTTGTTGAAGGATTAGGATAAGTTCAATGGAGTTTATGAAGATAAACGTTTAATACTTTGTTGTTTGTTGGCTTGCAAGATCCATGGACGCTGCATGTGATGGTCGTCAATAGCTTAATAATCCGCTGTGTTGTTCGTGTTTGGGGAAAAACTGACATTATCAGCACACAGAACAGATATAAACTATCACCTGACACTCTTAGTTTTGTTGAAATCATCATCATCCTCGACATAAGCCTGAGACAACAGAGTTACAGCCCGAAAAAAGCCTATTTAGTATATGGTATTTACTTCCAATAAAACAAGCAAACCTTTCCCTCATAAACAATGATTCCCTCACAAGCGATTTGACCTGATTAATGTGTGGCCCTCATATTTTTTTTGAATGTAAACTATAGACTGTAAACTAACTGCCCATTGACTAAAATTCTCAAAAAATGGTTGAATATAAACTAGCAACAACCACTTTTATGTAAAAAGTGGTTGATATACGTCGATCGGCGCCATTTTCCATCGTTTTCAATTAATGGCGTCGATCGGCGTATATCAACCACTTTTTACATAAAAGTGGTTGTTATTAGTTGACGACTGGCATGCCTCAAATAACATTAATACATTAATGTATTAAATACATTAAAGTATTAAATACATTTAATACATTAATATATTAGAGCATTATTAATACATTAGTAAAGCATTATTAATGTATTAATACATTAATACATTAGTAAAGCATTATTAATACATTAATATATTAATACATTAGAAAAGTATCAATACATTATTAAAATATTAATATATTAATAATAAATTATAATAATGTATTAATAATGCTTTACTAATAATGTATAGTTAATGTATAATTAATAATGTATTAAATACATTAATGTAATAATTAATTATTAATTAATTAATTATATCAGCCATTTTTTATATTATTAATTAATTAATTAATAATGTAATAATGTATAGTTAATGTATAATTAGTGTATTAATTAAGTATCACATAAATGTAATAAATAATAATAATAATGTATAAATTAAAGTAATTAATTTACATTATGGTATAATGCAATTTACTAATTGATCGATATATTAATAATGTAATGTATTAATTAATTAATATATTCATACATTATTAAATAATACATTGATGGAGTATTAATTTAACCTTATAAAATAATTATAGAGTATTAATATAACATTTTTAATTTATCAATCAATGAAACAATATATACTTTAATGTATTAATACGTTATTAATAATTTAATATATTATATTATTAATAAATCAATGCATCATTACATTACATTATTAATGTATTAATAATGTTATATACTATTTTTAATTTATCAATCAACTAGACAATATATACTTTAATTAATTAATATATTAATACATTATTAAATAATACATTGATAGGGTATTAATTTAACTTTATAAAATAATACATTAATACATGAATATATACATTAAAAATATTAATATATTAAATACATTAAATGCATTAATAAATTAATTAATAAAGTATGAATACACAAATAAAATTATACATTAATAATCCATTATTAAAGTAGTAATACATTGAAATTGATGTATTTAGTAATACATTATTACATTACTCTAATGTACATTAATGTAACATATTAAATTATTAATACATTAATAACTTATTAATATATTAATAAATAAATTATTAAAATAATACATTAATAAGAAATTAATAAAGTAATAATATATTGAATATAATGTATTTAGTAATACATTATTATATTAATTTAATTTATACATTACATTAATATATGAATGTATCATTACATTATTAATGTATTAATAATGTTATATTACATTTTTAATTTATCAATCAATGAGACATTATATATTTTAATGTATTAATACATTATTAATAGTTTAATATATTATATTATTAATATATCAATGCATCGTTACATTATTAATGTATCAATAATATTATATTACATTTTTAATTTATTAATCAATGAGATAATATATACTTTAATGCAATAATACATTATTAATAGTTTAATATATAATATTATAAATTAATGTATTAGTACTTTTATATATATTAGACTAATGTAAAAGTACTAATACATTAATTTGTAATGTTACATATTAGACTATTAATACATTAAAGTATATATTGTTTCATTGATTGATAAATTAAAAATGTAAGTTAATAACGTAATGATACATTGATATATTAATGTAATGTATAAATTAAAGTTTAATTTTATTACCGTATAAAGTAACTTATAAATTAATTAATATATTAACAATGTAATGTAATAATTAATTTTGTACACTAATATATTATTAATTAATCCATTATTAAAGTATTAATACATAAATAAATTAATATATTAATAATATGATAAATATATCATTACATATATTAGTAAATAAATAATACATTACTAAAGTATTAATACACTAACAAAATAATACATTAAAAATATAATAAAAATATGATACATTAACAAAGTATTAATACAATGATAAAGGAATATTTTAGTAAAATAGCAATATATTGAAGTTAATAACTTTAGTAATATGTTATTAAATTATTAAAATATTAATAAATAAATCCATTGCTAAAGTAGTAATATATAGAAATTAAATTTTATGAATAAAAAGTGGTTGTTGTTGATTAATAATTAATTGATCAACATTAATTACTAAATATTATTATATAAATTATCATTATAAACTTTGTATATATAATATAATTAATAATATCTATATAGTTAATTTTGAAATTCATAATTAATTAATAATATGCATAGATTAATAATTATTAAATATATGTAAAGTAGGTATAAAATGTTTGTCACCATGCGACTTTGGAAAATAATTGACACAATGGAATGGTAGGAATGTTCATGACAATGTGACGTTCAAAAATGTTTGTCAGAATAGGACGGTAGGAATGTTCATCACATTGTGATGTTGGGAAATGTTAGTCACAATGCGACGTTGGGAAATGTTCATCACAATGCGATGTTAGGAAATGTTCGTCACAATGCGATGTTGAGAGAAGTTCGAAACAATGCGACATTAAGATGATGTGTGACAAAATCATAAAGTGATGCATTGTTAACATTCATTCTGAGCGTCACAATGTAAGGAAATGTTCGTCACAATACGACGTTGGGAAATGTTTGTCACAATGTGATGTGGGGAAATGTTCATCACATTGGGATGGTATGAATGTTCATCACAATGAGATGTTGGGAAAAGTTCATCGAAATGCGACGTTGGGAAGTATTCTTCACAATGGTATTTTGGGAAATATTTGTCACAATGGGACGGTAAAAATGTTGGGAAATTTCACAATGCAATGTTGGGAAATTTTTGTCACAATGCAAAGTTGGGAAATGTTCATCACAATGGGATGGTAGGAATTTTCCTCACAATGCCACATCGAAAGTGATGTTAGAGATTGATTCTAGGAATGTTTTTTATGGGTGTCTCACGTTGGAAAATGATCGTGACAATGTGACAAAGAAAAGAGTTAGCAACATATTGGGGTTTCGAGATGCTCATCACATTGTGATGGTTGTGGGAGGATGTTTGTCACAATATGACTTAGGGATTTGTTTTTCATAGAGTGACGAAAGGAATGTTTGTCACAAAACAACGTTGAACAATGTTTACCGGAATGTCACAAAGCAAAAAGTTAGTAACATGTTGAGGTTTTGGCATGCCTGATTGCAATGTTGGTGGAAGGATGCTAGGCTTAGGAACATTGGAGCATGACATCAAGGTTTATATAAATTTGAGTTTTTTATTATGAGTTAAATAAATTTATGTTTTTTTAGTGAGGGTTAATTTGCATCATGAAGAAGTTTAAACTATGGGAAAGATAAATGTTATAAAACATTGTCATATATTACGAGAAAAAAAAGAAGAAGGATGAGTTAAATAAAATTTCACATTACTTTGACAATTACATAAGCAATCTTATCGTTGAATTGAATGAAAAGTAAAAAGAAAAAAGTTTATGTTAAGAAATAACTAAAGTATGAAAATTAGCAACAATAATATTTTAATGAACAATATAAAAAAACCCATTGCATAGAATATAGAAGGAAATGGATAAAATCTATAATTTTAAATATAGAAGGAAATAGATAAAAACAAATAAATCAATTAACTGAAAAACATGATGAAAATAAAGCGAATCAATGATTAAATCCTATCTAATGTTTTGAAAAGAAAGTGAATCAATCATTAAACCATATTTAATGGATTTTAGTCACTATAGTTGAAATTATAACATCATATTTGGATAATATAATTGAAATTGTAACATCCTATTTGGATAATATAAATCTTCTACATGCATATTGTTTTAGAAGATATATTCTTACCTATACAACATTTATTAAGGAGTTACTACAAAATGCATATTGTTTAAATATGCCAATAATCATTATTAACCATAATTTAATTTAATTAAAATAATATTTTTATTTATAGAATATTTTTTTATTTATTATAAATATTTTTTTTTCTTTATTAATAATCCGAAACACATGGAGCAAAGTGATGAGTTTTTTAAAATTTATAACCAAATTTTATAAAGCAAGTGTTTATACTTAACTATTTTATTTTAATTATTTAAAAATAAAAGTAACACTTACAAAATTTGAATATATTCACTTGTGAGTAAAGTAACACTTACAAAATTTGAATATATTCACTTGTGAGTAAAGTAACACTTACAAAATTTGAATATATTCACTTGTGAGCAAAGGGATGAGTTTTTTTAAGTTCATAAGCAAATTTTATGGAGCACATGTTTATACCGAACTATTTAAAAATACAAATAGCACTTATAAAGTTTGAATCTATTCAATTCATTAAATAGATTATGCGACCTTAAAATTTTAATACTAACATGTGGATATCCACACATCAAAATCAAAATCCAAATAATAAAAAACATTATCCAAATAAAAAAACATTGAAAATCACAACTTGCAACAACTATAAATACTTTGTTATTTACTATTTTGAGTGGCTTTCTTTTTCCTTGAAAATTTAAAATACTTGGGGATAAATAATAAATACTTTGGGGATAAAAAAAATTTACTATTTCAAGTCGTTCTCTTTTTCCGATTTATTTAAACAACAACAATGGCTCTCTTTTTCCTTTTTTATCAATTCAATCCATTCGAGCCATTAATATTTTAATTCAATCCCATCATTAATAGAGACTTTTTTTAATTCAATCCCATCATTAATAGAGACTTTTCTATTAGCATTGATAGAGTACTGTATATTATGACGCAATCGGACTCAGACATACAGTTAATTCCACATGGTTGGAATTTGAAATCCAATCTAGCCATGAACATAAAACCAATTTACCAAACATATTGAGCATTTCAACAAAGATTGATGAGGGGTATTGAACAACTATGAGCGTATTTAACAACCAAATTGACCATTTTGAAATAAAAGACATTAAATTTTTAATCATGATACAAGTCTAAACTTTAGGACTATTTTATCTTTTCGAATGGAACTTCAATTTTGAAACTGTAAATCCGAATGACATATCAAATCAATGAAGTACTTAGCGAATGGAGCACAAATGGATTAAAGCAATATATAGTACTGAAATATCACGGGTTATGAGGAAATAACAAGATATGAAATTGGACGCAGAGATTGAAAAGGGAGTAGTAATAATACAATCGCTAGTCTTTCTTCTTGCTGCAAATGCCATTCATCATCTATAAATGGTTGCAGGGATACGATATCGACCAGTATTTCAACATCCGTATTGTTACTCTTCCATTAGCAACGCAATGGGTTCAGTCGTTTTAATTTTTGCAGAAGAATTGTAATCCAAACGAGAGGCATTAATTTCATTGACAGACAATTGAAATAACCTCGAAGTATAGCCAATAGTGAGAGGGAGACCAGTCAAGAACAAATCCGCCCTTGAGAAAAGACCAGCACCCACTTGTAGCATGAACATTTCCAGCACATGTG
Organism: Picea mariana; assembly: GCA_032191745.1. Lineage (NCBI taxonomy): Eukaryota > Viridiplantae > Streptophyta > Pinopsida > Pinales > Pinaceae > Picea > Picea mariana. Next base: position 14,004 of record JASDQU011506059.1, on the reverse strand, counting down.
AAGCTCACATTGCCCAGCCCCACAGTTGTTGTAACTAAAGCAGAGCTCCCCGATCTAATCTGCACCCATGTTGTACACATTGAACCCCACACATATCAAACTCAATAATGTAAAGGTATCTGAATAATATCTATCTTGCACAATAGTATTTGGTAAGCAATTTATTACCTAACAAAGCATACTTGACATCTTGCCTTAAATTTTCCAAAGTTTGAGTGGGGGAATGAAATCTCTCTTGCCGATTTGATGCCACAAGATATTTGTTGTCATTATCCTGACTCTCTATTTGCAGTGCTATGCTCGCACTCCTGAAGGCGGTCCAGTCGTTGGTTCCATTATCAAAACCTGGATTTTGAATAATCCCTCCATCGTAAAGAGCCGCTGCAGGATAGGTTCACACTGTAAAATGAAATAAAATTAGACATAAGGGCCCCAAATCTGTAGGCTAAAATAAAAGAATTGAGGATACTGAGAAGAATAATATCGATGCCTGTGTATAAGCAAAAGCATCATAATAAGGTGCCTTTGTAATTTTAACAGCAACATACGAAACGTTAAATTTGCAAAATGGAAAAGCGAAAATAAACCGAGATACTCAATGACCAAGATGGAAAAGTGAAAATAAACCCTATTTCCGGAAAAGTATAGCATGGAAAATCGTATTTGTTTTTGCGTTCGTAGGGTTTGCGTGCATGTGGATTGGAAAATTGTATTCATTTTTCTGTTCCCAGGTTTCGCGTTCATCACAGGGTTCACGCGCATGTGGCTGTCTCTAAATTTAGAAAACTTTAAATTGGCAAATGTCTCACAGAATGTGTGGCGGTTCAGATCGTGCAGGTCGTGGCATAAGAGGGCGGTAATGTGTGCAGGCTCACAGAATGCGTGGCTTATAGAATGAGTGGAGGGCGGTAATGCCTGCAGGCTCACAGAATGCATGGCTCACAGAATGAGTGGCGGTTCAGGTCTTGAGACGGTTCACTAACGCATTATGAAGTGGCCTGCCTCAGGTATACGAGGCGCCTGTCTTCCATAAGTTTAAACGTGGCCTGTACTCAACCGCATATCTCATATAAATAAAATAAATAATTTTAAATTACAAAATGTGGCAATCATATATTGTTATAGTAATTTTTTAATCATGTTTATTAAAAGTGAAAAAATAAACATGATAAATGTATGATTTTATAAATGCAAGGGAGTTAGTTCTTGCAATCTTATTCAATTATTTGGATGTAAGACGAAGAATATACCAGCATCTTCACTTTGGAAATTAACTATACACAGTAAACTAACTATGTAAATTAAACGCCCGCCTAATATGACATATGCAATCCTTAGCCGTATGGGACATATGGCCAAGTTTGGTGGAAATATAAATTAAGTTAATAGTAAAGTAAATGTTTAAATTTACTCATTCATAAATGCAATTCAATGAATGGTGGCAATTTCATTCATGAATTTGGAGAATATTGTGAAAATATATATCAAGATGATCAAAAAATTTGTAATTAAAAGATTGATTAAACTATCAATTCCAATAAAAACACAACTATCCAAGTAATTAAATTATTTGAATACATCACATAAATTGATAAGAAATATTGATGTGACTAATCGAAATGTTACTATAATGCAAGTTATCATAAGTCAAGTTATTAGAAGTGACTTGGAATAAGCCCTACTGGGCCAGAACAACAATTTTGTAATTAAAAGACTGATTAATCTATCAATTCCAATAGAAACATAACTACCCAAGTAACTAGGTTATTTGAATAGATCACATAAATTGGTAAGAAATATTGGTGTGACTAATTGAAATGTTACTTTAATGCAAGCTATCAGAAGTGACTTGGAATAAGCCCTACTGGGAAGATGTAGCCAGAACAAGAATCAGCTGCACTGCCTTATGCGTTGTGAGCATAAGACTGCAGGCTTCCGCCCTATCGAGTTTCCGAGGCAATCGACCATCGGGAAGACAAGTCGAAGGAATGGCAGTTGACCATCACGGAGAGACAAGTCGAAGGAACGAAGTAAGGAGATGAGCTGAATATGCAGATCCCATGTTCATACAAGTCGAAGGAATGAAGTAAGGAGATGAGCATGAGAATCCCCATTCTCATGAATGAACATATCCGTCTGCCTGCGCCCGATGGGATGACATGGAAATAGTTGCCCCTAAAATCCACAATGCTGCCCACAATCCTGTTGGGGTCGAGGTCGAACTCTAGCGCTACATACTCCAAGCGTTCACGAAGAAACGGGAGTTATTGGGAATGTAGTACTCTTCTATCTCGCAAGCCTCCACTGTCATCCTAGGCACGAGGGGAATGGACGGGTGCAGCCTGTATGTGTCCTTAACCACCTCCTGCAAGTAGCGGAGTTTTTGAAGATCCGACTCCTTCAACCGTCTCCGCTTCACTTTCATCACGGAGTCTAATTCCTCCGGGCATATTTTCATCATCTCTGGGTGGCGTGTATCAGCTGTGCCATTGTCCATTCCACTCTGCTCGAAGATGTGTCTGTTACAGCTGTGAACAGGGTGTGCACATGAATAAAATGCAAGAGATAAATATCTGAAAGAAAAGAACATTTCAATTCAACTCAACTCTCCTCGAGAACGTTGGCAGTGCAGATGTTCAGCAAGTACTCTCCTGCCATCCACCCTAGGGAATCGAACACGCGCTTTCTCAACATCATCTCCTCGAGAACGTTGGCAGTGCAAATGTTCAGCATGTACCCGTGCCTAACAACCTTTCCTGGCTGCTCATGGTCCAGAATCGTCTTCAGCAGTATCCCAACTTCCGCCTCCCGCACGGACTACAGGTCATCCAGGAGTTTGTTGGCAAAGAGATGAGTATTACAGACCTTACGTAGCATTCTCGAGTAGGGCCCACAAGGAACCATGACGAGGCCTCTGGAGTCGTACCCAATGTATTTGGGGGTTGAGTTGCCCGGCCGGCTGGAGAATTTGAAGATCTTTCGTTTTCACGCACACCTCGACCATCGTAGGCGACGAGACGACGACGATGTCGGTTGTCTCCAGTTTCAAATCATAATCGGACCGTATTGTTTCGATAGCTGATTGAACGAGGGATGGGGTATGCTGCGCAGAAGTGGAAGGCTGCCGATCAGAGGCCATCAAGACGGACCAGGGGGAGCCGAAGTCATGTTCTCAATCATTGTTTCACCACACTAATCAAACCGACCGCCAGGAGGATCAAACTCAGTCCTTGGCCGAGGCTAAGGCTCACAATAGACTTCTGCAGCTCATCAATCAAGCATGGAATCCATGGCTTCCTCAACTTTAATTAATTTTTCACCAAGGGCATATCCATATATATATATATATTTATTGGTCTAAACAATTTCTGTGTGTGTTATGTAAATGGTGACAGGCACTGTGTGGGTGTAGGTGTGGGGTTTGATGAAAATGTATTGGTCACACATTATGTTGGATGTAATGAAAATGTAATAGCAACAATTATTTTATAAAAGTGGTTAATATAGATGAAATGTATAAGATCATTAATATATTAGTACATTTAATTAATATAATAATTCAATATATAATTATTAATATAATATATTATAAAAAAATATATAAATTAAAGTATTACTTGATTAATAAATGTATTAAAATATTAATGTATAAATGTAACATATTAATTTATTGATATATTAATAATGTAATGTAATATATTTAGCTTATTTAGTAATACATTACATTAATGTATATTGTATTATATTAATGTAAATATAATATATTAAAGTAATAATATATAATACATTAATGTATTTTAAACTAATATTATATATTAATAAATTAATTTATAATGTATTAATGTGTAATATATTAATATATTAAAGTATTCATACATTAATAAGTTGATGTGTAATGTCACATTAAAATAATATATAATAAACATTTATAAATAAAAGTATTAATTTACATTAGTGTTTAATATAACATATTAAATGATTAATAGATTAATAATATAATGCATTAATTAATTTATTAATACATCAATAATACACTAATAAATTAATGCATTAAAAATAGATTATTAAAATATTAATACATTAGTCAAGTATTAATATACTAATGAAGTAATACATTATTACATTAATGTATAATGTACACTCATAAACTATTAATACATTAACAACATATTATTACATTGTTGTAATATATAAATTAAAGTGTTAATGTATTATGTATAATGTAACATATTAAATATTAATACATTAATAATGCAATGTATGAATTAATTAATACATTAGTACATTTTTAACAAATGGAGAAAGGTCAAATGATACAGCATAGACATATCGACGATACAACATAGACATATCAACTTCATCTCCTAATCAAGGGTGTTCCCTCTCACCCCTTTTTTCCCACTCATGGAATACAGAAAGGGGATCCCCTGTCCCCCTTTCTTTTCATCATCATGGCGGAAGGTCTAAGTTGCTTCATCAAAGTGTCCATTGCTGACAGATCTTTAGCAGGGCTACCCCTACATGACATTGATCCTCCAATATTCCACAACCAATTTTGTTATGATACCTTAATGTTGAGTTCCCCAATTTTTTGAGAAGCACATTGGATCCTCTATATCCTTCAAACCCTCTATTACGCCTCAGGAATGGAAATCAATTGATACAAATATCAAATCTTATTTTTTAACACTCTGCTCTCTGTCCAACTTCACGTTACTAATATCCTAGGCCTCACACGTAACTCATTTCCATACAAATACATTGGCATTCCTCTTATAGACAAATCCCTTCGAAACAGTTCTTGGGAAGGACTTCTTTCTTCCTTGACTAAAAGAATTTCCTCTTGGAATTTTCATTCACTCAACCTTCCTAGTCACCTCATCCTCCTTAAATTTTTCCTGCAAGCCTTGCCCATCTATTCTTTCTCAGCCTTGGTGTCGCCTGGATTAATTTTATCTTCCATCAAAACTTTGAAAGGGAACTTTCTTTGGTAGGGGGCAAAGATAGGACAAAAAGAAGCTCTGATCAGCTGGGAAAACATTTGTAAACCAAAAATAAAGGGAGGCCTCAGACTCTGGGACCCAACTACTCTAAACAAAGTTCTTAGTGCTAAAATTTGGTGGAGGTGGCTCACACTCCCCCATGATCTATGGGCAAGACTTTGGAGAAAGAAATAAATGCCCAAAATCACATAAAAGCTTCTAATTAGATGGGATGAAAACACTCTGGGCTCCTTGATTTGGAATGGTGCTAAGAAAATCCACTCCTTGATTGTCTATCATGCCCTTTGGGAAGTGCGGAATGGAAGAACAACTTCCTTTTGGAATGACTCTTGGAAGCAATGGTCTACTCTGGCGCATGATTCTCTGGCCGATAATTTTCTTGCCCCCACTACTCAGGAGGGTATGGTCTCAGTAGAAGACTACTAGCAAGCGAACCACCCTAGCGCCACCTAACATCATTCAAAATAATCTCGAATGGAACTACACATTCCAGAGCATGTGGATATCCAACCTTGGCCCGATTTGACCATCTCTAGAAAAATTCAAATTCCTCAGGGAGAAGACATTTTAAGATGGGGGCATTCCTCATAGGGAACCTTTACTATTCAAAAATCCTATAATATCAAAGAATATTTCTATTTTATCCCCCAAGAGCAGGTTTGGACAAAAATCTATCTAACTAAGAATTGGCCCAAAATCAACACTTTCCTTTGAATTGTAGCACACAAAAGTATCCTTACTTGGGATAATATCATGAAGAGAGGCTTTGTAGGGCCTTCCATTTTCCTGCTTTGCCTCGGGGATTCTAAAAAAAAAAAATCACTTGTTCAACATCTGCTCCTACAGTTTTGAATTTTGGGACCAATGTGCCACAGTCATGCATGTATTGGATCGCAACCGAGAAGGCCTCAAGGAAACCATCGAAGGATGGAGAGACTTAGATTTTCAATCTCCCATCCTCAACCTCATTTAGAAGCTACTCCCTAGGTTCATCCTCTATCATCTTTGGAAAGAGTGGAATGGGTGCATATTCCATTCCACTCATTTCGATTGGAGGATAGTTTGGAAACTGATTGATGACAACATAAGAGAAACCATCCACCTGCAGCCTTGGAAAGATGAAGACTTGATATGTACTCCTCATGAGCAAGGAATTCTAGACAGATGGAACATCAACTTCAATCCCTCTCCTTCCAAGAGCCTACGAAGATCCCAGACCAGGGAAATCCCTTCTCATTGGTCTCCTCCAACTCTAGGATTTATCAAGTTAAACTTTGATGGAGCCTCCAAATTAAATACATGCATGGATGGATTTGGTGTGGTTCTCTGCAACAACTAGCGGAACATCATGCTCATCTCAATAGGAAGAATTGGACATAATTCTAATAACGCCACAGAGATCTGGGGTCTTATAAAATGTATGCAGATCTCTCAAGATTATGGTTACCATGAGTTGGTTATTGAGGGGGAATCCCAAATAATCCTCAACCTTTTCTCAAAACTTCTTAACGGAGTGAACCCATACAAAATTTCCTCATGGTGGTGACTCACCACTTGACTCAACGTGATGCAGGAGCATCCGCACCTCGTCGTGCGCGCCTGCACGGGAAGATGGAAAAGACTTCAAAGGGAGACGTCAAGGTCACGGTCGTGACTATTTTGAGGAGCGCCGCCGATTGAATAAAAGAATCCATATTTAGGCATACTTATGTATCAATTGGGACCTGGAGCAGATGAGCT
>JASDQU011506058.1:8618-22968 GCA_032191745.1 Picea mariana | reverse complement strand
GGTAGGCTTCCATGCACCTCTAGATTGGTTTCATTTATGGTTCCTTGTTGATCCATGAATGTGTCGATGCTCACGACCTTGCCTTGATGATTGTTGTTTCTTTATATGATGTGGATGGATATATACAACAACTATAGAATTTTTTTTTGTTTTCTTCAAATCAGCTACACATTGTGCCTTTGGGTCACTGACCACCTGTTGGGCCCCAACAACCCCCTTATTTATTTTTAATCAAAATCTAGGGCCCCTCAAAATTTTACTTGGATTCTTTGTTTTTTTTTTCCTTTGAGTTGATTGAATTGGTATTGGTTTTCTTTGTTTTGACGTTGGTTTGAAATTATATTCTTTTCTTTTTCAGGGTTTGAATTTCATGAAATTCAAATGCCATTTTGTTTTTCTTTCTACATATTTTTATGTTGATGGACAAGCTTCATAATTTGGGAGTTTGTTATTACCTATTCCTTATTGAATTTATCTGCTATGAGAATGCATTGGTTGAAGACATAGATTAATAACAATGATTTTACAAGAAGAAAGTTTATCGTGACACATCTTTTCTATGACATTTGTTGACATTTGATCAAATTTGAATGAGGGAGAGATGAACATAGAAACCTTAATTTAAGCTAAAACATTAATTTGTATCAACTATTTACTTTCGTTTAAATTATGATTATGTTTTTGTCTTTTTCTCATTAGAAATCCTTTTCAATAAGTCATTTGGTAGGTTTAATTAATTAAATTATTTTCTGAATTTTCATCCCATTTCAAAATAAAAATAAAAAATAAAAAAAGAATTATCTATCATTTGTTTGATTTTGTGAAAACCCTAAATTAATATTTTTATCCTTTCCATCAAATTGAAGCTTCTAGAATTTTAAGATCATATTTGAAAGGAGAATATAAACAATATTTGTTTACAACTTATAGTTAATTTAAATTCATTTTAATTTTATTGTTCTAGATTTTGTTTTACTCACAATTTTTAGGTTATTAATTTGGTTTCTTTTTGTTTCACAAGTTTCTATTATCATTTATTTGATACGGATCTGATCATGGCTTGATTTTATTATCTAAATACGCTCAAGATAATTGATCCAAAAATAATATTGGATTGTAGCAAATAATTTATGAGCAACAACAAATAAGATTTTCAAATGCGTTCAAGAACAGACAAATGATTTTGCGGGACTGATTGCAGCCAAACCGTGAGAAATCTGAAGAAACGGTTGAAAAATCATCTCCAAAATGGACCCATTTAGCTTACTCCCAAGATTTTTCCTAAACAAATGTATGATTTGAGAGATTTTGTTGTCTCTTTATGAGGCAAATTTTAGGTGGCGGAAATTATTAGTGATGCCCATACTGTTCATTCATAGCATAAATATATGAGAAAGTTCAGAGCCCAGGGAGATAGAAGAAATTCAGAAGAGGATTTTGATCCTTTATTTTTTGTATATTATCTATTTTGAAAACTTTTTATTTTCAAATGAAGTAACGAATGGTTGGAATTTTGGGAGAATGGACGAGTATTTTCGAAGAAGAATATGAAATTCCAGATTGCTTAATTTTTTTTGTCCTGCGAGTAAAATGATTTTATTTTCATTATAATATGTTCATATTCTTTGAGTAATTGATTATGCATTCATTTAAATTATATTTAGTCTGTTTTATCAATGCATGGTTAATTTATATCATTTATGTATTAATTTTTTCAATCTTTAAGAGTCTATTATCCCAAAAAGTCTTCTTAGACCATATGATGAACGTATTTTGTTGAAACTATATGAGAACGCAGTTTACTCTTTGGCTTTCGCCCTATGTATACTATGGAATGTTTTTTCATTGTCTTTCCATGTAATTTCTTGATGTGAAATGTTATCTGTGTCGAATTAGATTTAGTTGTTTCTGCACATAATATTTTATATCACGTTTTTCTTTATGTTTTTCATTATCTTTTGGTTTATTTTATATCTGTGATTGATCATCTATTCAAATATTTTGAGTTTACATCTGATGCTAGAAAGCTGGTAACACCATTCCTGAGAATTGGAATTTCTTTTATTTTTAGTTATTGGACATTTCAAGGTCACATGATGTATAATTATTTGTCTTTCTATTGTCATAAACTCGCTCCAGAATATGAAACACTTCCTTGAATTTCTTCAGGAAGTATTATGTGTTCTTCTATCATAGGTATTCACTCGACACAGGACAAGGGGAGTTCATACAAATGCAGAGAGATTAATTTAGTTTATTACTGTTGATCAGCTATAGGTTAGTTAGTGTATTATTTATTTAATTTGTTGATTTGTGAATGAAGAGTGATTGCATCATTTAAACGTCCATCTGCTTTGTCTATTTTCATTATATCATTTACAATCATGTTCATTCATTGTTCATTTAGAGTACTAGAGTAATTTTGTTTGTTTTTAATCTTGTTTAGATCTATTATCTTAAAACAAATATTTTCACAAGGCTTTGGTCAAATCTTGTAAATTGTATATAACCATTGTATATAAACATTGTTAGTTAAACATTTGTAATTAAAGTGTTGACTTTTAGAGTGGTATCTTTAGTTAGTTCACATATTTTAAATTGTTTTAGGATCTTAGTTGGCTAACGAAGCCATATAACCCATCAGGGTAGATTATATCAAATGGCTTGGGTTAAGTAGACAACCCCGGAACACATCTTCCCTTTCTATTGATGGTGTGTCATAAAATCCCATCAACAAATGGTGCTGGAAGGAGGTTGAGGTAAAATTAATAATTAAATTTTTTACCCCTCAATCTTTCATAATTCCATATTTATAAATTCTTCGTTTGTGTCATCTTGAAATGCAATAGAAGGAAGGCCCAACTGACAAGCTGGCCTTCCAAGAGTCTTTTTTTTTTAATGTATTTAATTCCCCATGGCTCCCCAAATTACTGTGTGGAACATGATTTCCACTTCTCATTACCTGATATTCCCAATGAGACAATCTCTTGATTGTCCAAACTCACCTTTGATGGTGGGGGGGATGTATCTGCAAAATACCATCTTAACAAGTTTTGTTGTAAATGCATCAAGCATGATATTTATGATTTTAAGGTTTTATGCAGATTGTTCTCTTTTACTTTTAGGGGTCAGATTAAACATTAGTTTGAGTCTTTTCCAACATATCACATTATTGATTGGTTTCAATTTGTAGAGGAATTTTTAGATGCTTTTGAAATCTATGATTACAATCAATTATGTGAAGAACTTCAGGCTTTACTAATCAATGGAAATTCATCTCCAGAGGTATTTTTAACAAGCATCCATCATGTTCTTTGTAAGTTTCAACTTGATGACATGTCATTTGCACTAAATCTCCTCTCTGATGTTTGTGCCCTTTTCATCCAACTATTTTCAATTGCAAATAATGAATCAGTTACAAATCCTATCACTCAATTGCGAGAAGAATTTTTGCAGGATGAGAGGAATCCATCCAAAAATATTGAACAAGAAAGTGAGGTCGAATCTATTGAAAATGTTCTTATCGACAATCAAACTATTTTTTCCTCTGAAGAATTGTATATTCAGTCCTCAGCCATCATGGAAGAAGATTTGATGTTGGGTCAAGGTGAATGTTTATATTCTTCTAGCTCTTACTCTAATCAGTACTTAAATTCAATTATTGAAGAACACTTAGGTGACTAAAATGATCTTAAGCATTATAACATTCCTATGAAATCGATTAGAGATGTAAATCTACAATTTGAAGAAGAAACTTTAAACCTTCATCCACAAATCATACCTTATCCACAAGAAAGATTGGTTGTTTGTCATGAAAAAATTGAATTGTCTGTCATACATGAGACAAATTTAGATGATCTTATTATGTTAAAGGATTTATCATCAAAACAGAGTGAAAGTGTTAAGGAAAGCGAAGAGTGTCTTGAAAATACCATTGTTAAATATCATAGCTCAAGAGATTCTTTTCATATGCTCATTTCTGATTCTGTTTACTCTTTATATCTTGATCTCTTCTTAGACTCTGGTGGACATGATACTTTACCAACATTATCTTACTCTTTTCCATCACAATTAGAGCTTTTACATATGCGAGTATTTGGTGAAATTAATTCTAAAAATAACATTTATGAAGTCAGATTTGACGCTCTTTCACTTTCATCACTTGCATGGAAAAAAGACATGTTGCAAGATGATTTTACATGATTTATTTTTGAAAACGATAATGCACTCATTCTCATGGAGATCAAATATTCTACATTGCATATTCGCTATTTAATTAGTTCAAATTTTAATGATTATGCTTCACGTTTTGAGACGATCTATCTCATCAAAGGAATTGTTCAAACCAATAATATAATTGATGTCATGAATCCTCTTAGGATGTGTTCCCCATTGACAGATCTAGTTCATCAAAGTCATAGTTTGCATCTTAATTTTTATGACAGGATCTTAGATACATCCTTATGGGGTTCCCTTTCAAGTACTTCCATGTGAATCATTCTTCTTCATATGAAGTTGGTTCCCAATAGTGCACTACTAATTTCTGTTATGCTTTTCATTTTAGACTGTAGATCTTATATCACATAGATTAGATCTTGTTTTATCTTTCTTTTATGGAAGTGGTCTTTTCACTCATACCTTTTAATGAAACTAATCTACTTAATAGTACCATTTACATTTTTTTTCCTATTTATTGGACATTAATAAAACTCTATTATGCCATATTAACTAGTGTTTGTAGTTATTGCATTGGATTTCTAGTGTACGGAACATCTAGGATCATGCCCATGATGGTTTCTACTTTCATTTGGTCATTAGGGTTCTTTATATACAATTTCCTTTTCTTTATTTTTTTTTTTTTGATTAATATCATTTCAAATAGTTATCACAATTGTGTGCAATCAAAGCACAACTTCCTAAGGCTTGATGCTAGTGTTTCTAGACAATTGCATGTCTCTCTCATGTCCATGGATGATTCGTTGACTTCACAACTTGGATGTCAATTATGTAGAGGTTGATATGGTTGTTGAGTCTAATAAATTCCATCTTTTTATCAACCTTTTCCTTAAATTTTAATCATTTTACACTTTTTTGTAAGTATTAAGGCCATTTTTATGCTTATATGTGAGATTAAGCTCAACATTTTCCAAAACATTTATTTTAGTATTTTCGGTGAATTTATGATTAAATATTAGAAAAATAACATGTTTTCACTTATCCTTGAAAGTTGGGTGAGTTTGATGATGTTTACAGGTATATTTGGAGATTCCAACAATGTCAAATTTTACCACTTAGCCTCAAATTAGAATTTATAATTCAATCCTTAAAGACTTCATGAAGATTTGGGAGGATCACTCAAGTATCGTGGATGTATAAGAATAATGTAAGATTTGTTATCAAATATTTTAGAGAGATTTGTGGGAATATTTTTAAAGTTATCACTTGTTAGTTATTAGCAAATGGTTGTCACCACATGAGAGATATGTGGATCTGAATTTATTATTGGTTGTCTTATCTTTTTATAAATAAGAGTGACTTATCTATTCCAAGGAGATGACTCTTATAGTATGTCCATATTATGATGGAATAGAATAAAGTTCTTGGCATTTCTCTTGACATAATTTGTTGTTCTTTAGTTCTATGTATTGATTTACTTTACAATGTTGTAGAGTAGTTTGCTACCTTGTTCTCGGGAGAATTGAGCTCAATCCAAATAGATAATGGTAGTCTTTTATTTCATTTCTTTTTATTTAATTTTTAATTTGATTTCATTAACAATCTTTTCATTTTGAATATTAGTTTTGTTTTAAGCAATGATTCATGGAAAAAAGATGTGCCTAATTCATACATGATCGTCCTTTCAAGTACATGATCATTTCCAAGTATGGTTAAGATTGTTTTTTATTTATGAAGTGTGATGTGATTAGTTAAATTCATTTATCTTCATTTATTTTCCATGATCATCTTAGGTAAATCATACCACAAATAACGTAATTATGCACATACAATTCTTGGATTTCACGAGTCTATGAACCACTAATTGATAATTTAATGTAACAAAATTTATGCATATAAATAAGCTAACATTTTGGCACCATTTTGAGGGAGATGCTAAAGGAATTGGGTAATTTGTAGTTCTAGTTTCATGCATTTTTCATATTTTAGAAAGTATTTTGCATATATGGAGACAAAAATGGTAAGATGAAAAGACGACCTTGCCATAAATTTTTATGGTATAATATCCTAACGCATTCACTATAAATAGATCTGTAGTGAGTCTCTCTTTCACCAAATTCAAATCATGATAAATAGAATTCATGAATAGATTTAGATATATTTCTTGATAATTTTGGTTATTTTTCACTTGTGGTGCAGTCAGAACCATTTCATCCACTAACCTATTGGTAGGAAGATATATAGGAGAGGGGATTCATTTGAATGAGGAATAAAAATGATGAGTGGGACATTTTCAAAAGGACAATTAAACACTTCAAGGTACAATATTGATTCTTTTTTGTCCAAATTTTCATTATAAAGTGACACTTGCTACAAATCCATCAAGGCTATATTTAAGATCTAAAGATGGGTATTGGAAAATTTTAGGGAATTAACTTATAACATAGTTATAAATACACCAATCAATAATCTCACATACTTAAATCAATAATCTCGAGTATAGTTCAATACACAATTTGGATCACTCAATTTAGACTTTGTATGAAAAGGCTATTCATAAATTAGTGATTGTCTATCCTAAAAACAACTTAATAAAAACTATGCCTCTTAGGTATGTCTAATAGTATTTTTGGGATACCAATTAAAATTCATATTAAAAAATATTTCTAAATCATATAGATAAATGAATCTGATTTAATATCCAAGTGTAATCACATCGATTTGACATCAAACAAGAAATCTAGGTTGAAAATACTAACTATTAGTCTAGGAACATATTCATAAACAACTCTAGTAAGCAGGTTGTTCCTCACTATGTTTAATACATCAATTCAAAACCTATTTATACTAGAGATATACCTATGAATATAATTCAATATGGATATTTAATCACTTGAATCAGTTATGAAATGGATATTTTATCAATGAAATACCATTGGGAGGTCCAAGCAAACCACCACTTCTCAACAGGTAAAACTTTTTATTTTATTCTTCTTATATCTTCTTTGGATTTGTTTTATATACATTGTTTGTATTTATTTTGTGTGTTTATTGTAAGAATAAATACCTATCACCTTTATTCCCCCATCATCTCGCATTTTATTGCAGGCAAATGTTTATTTTTTGTAGGTCCCTGAAGGATCCAAGGGGTCAAATCGATGGACGAGTGGTTTTAAAAAATCAAATTTTGAAGAATCATGAACAAGGGTGACATCCAAGTCAATCAAGTAATGTTGAACAAGCCATGTCCAAAGCAAAGGTTCCTTGGAACTTGCTACAAATGCTTCATTTGTTAACCAATAGCATCAAGATTACCAAAAATATCAAGATGGATCGAGATTAAGATGAAGGTTAATGAAGATGAAGATCAGTACTAAAGAGAGTCAAATCCATGCCATGACATATCATATTCATCGTGCCATTACTATCAAAGGAAACTTTCCAGAAGCCTATTGTTAATTATGTCATCCACCAATATGGTATGCTCATAACCAAGTTACCAAATTAAGAGAACTTTGACCTCAAAACGAGAACTCTAGCCCTTAAAACCCATATTTTTGCATAAAAAAACATTAAAATCAACCCCCAAATCAAAAAATGTTGCTACCGGCAGCACCATTTTTTGTAACTGGGTTAAGATTACAACTTTTTTCAAGAATGGTCTTAAACGATCAAATGGTTGCTCAAAAAAACTTTAAAATGAACCCCCAAATAAAAAAGTGTTGCTACTAATAGCGCCACATTTTCTAACTGAGTCAAAATTACAATTTTTTTCAAGCATGGCCTTAAAATGTGAAATAGTTGCTTAGAAAAATCAACAGCTAAATAAAAATGTGACGCTACCTGAAGGAAAAAAAAAATTCTAAACATTAAAATTGCAACTACTTACGACCTGATTAAAATTTTGGCCTTGACAACAAATCCGTACGCAAATAAAAATCCCAAAATTGCAGTCTAAATGGTCACTTGAAACTTTATTTACTAACTTTTTTTTTGTAATTTACATTCAAAACAATAAAGAGAAAATATTTTTTTTAATGAAGACAAAAAAACACATTTAAAAAAATATATTCAGAACCCAAATTAAAAATAAAAAAAATTAACAAAAGGGTGAAAAAATAAAATAAAAAGTAATGAAAAAAATTTAAAATTTTCCCAAAAAACAATAATTTAAAAAAAAAAAAAATTAAAAGAATAACAAATGACCCAAAAAAATTTATGGCCCCCAAAAAAATTTAAAATGATGAAAAAAAAAAGATTAAAAACATGATCTTGAAAACCAACTAAGAATCCTCAAGGATTTTTGCTCCAATATGGGTATGACTGTTAATACTGATAAAACTAAGATCATGATTATTAAATCCAATAAGATCCCTTATGATACCTTTGTATATGACAACAACAACTTGGAGGAAGTCACTTCATACAAATATCTTGGAATTGATATTCACCACAAGCTCAATTGGAATTATAGCTTTGAGAAAAGGATTATTGGGGGATGGAAAGCTTATTATGGCCTTGAAAACAATTATAAATCAGTTGATCTTTGGAGTTGGGATAAGAAGAAACTGCTCTTTGAGACTCTTGTTACACCTTTTATTCTTTATGGATGTGAAGCCTGGGGTCGTAGTATCTCTCATGAACCCTGGAGAAAGATAGAGAAAATACACAAGAATTTTATAACCTATAATCTCAAAATTATAGGAAATGTGTCGTATCCCATCCTCCTCTTAGAAACAATCTTCTCCCCCATTGAGAGCATGGCTATAACTAGATACCTAATATATAAGAACAAGTTAAACAACATGGAACACAAGAGGCTACATAAAATTGCTTCAAAATCAATTCATAACCACCATCGACTCAAGCGAGGATGGCATAAAGATGCTCGGTCCTTGATAAACTATTGGGGAATCAAAGAAGAAACCATTTTGCAGAATAAAGATACTATTAAAAAAAACGTCAAATCAAAATTTAAGGAAAAAATGTGGTGTGATAAAGAGTTATAGGAAAAAAGAAAATTAAGGTATTATAAAGATGTAATCAACCCTAATCTAGAAGATCAAAATTATCTATCTGTTTTGCCAAGTGTAAAGAAAAAAACAAGCATTGCTAAGATAAGAACAAATTCTCATGAGCTTCACAGTGAAACTGGGCGTTGGTCAATTCCTAAAACACAATGGGATGAAAGAGTGTGTCACATTTGTGACACTAAAAAGGTTGAAGATAAAAATCACTTTCTCTTAGATTGTCCATCCTATACCCATATTAGATCTCCTTTTAAAAATATTCATCACACTACCAATCTTCCTAACCTCTTAACTCAACAAAAGTATGGTGATCTTGGAAAGCTTCTCTTAATGCTTTTCGAGAACAGAAACAAAATTCTAAGAATCACAGGTAATCACTTACCCTATTAAGGTCCGATAAACCAATTTGGTCTTAGTGGACATTAATCATCATCATCATACAGAAAAATCAAAATTAAAAAACCTAAAATAAAAAATTTAAAAAACCTTAAAAATAGAAAACGAAAAAAATTATATGAAAAAAAATAAATGAAAAAATTCATAAAAAAATAAAATTTAAATTTAAATTTAAAATCTTTATATTATATTGTTACACATAATATATAATATGTAACTATATAATAGAAAGATTTAAATTTTAATTTAAATTTTTATAAATCTTTTTTCATTTAATTTTTTTAAAGTTTTTTACATGAATTTTAATTTTTTTGGTTGTAATTTTAATGTTTTTAAAAATCAAATTGTTAATTTTTTTTAAATTTTGTATTAAAGTTTTTATTTTAGGTTTTTTTAATTTGTGGTTTGTTTATATATGGTTTTAAATTTATTTTTTCTTCATTTTTTTAAAGTTTTTTTGGACCATGATTTTTTTTTACCTTTTTTAATTTTTTTTCATTTTCTCTTACTTTTTATATATATTTTTAATTTTATAGTTTTTTCTCTTTGGATTTTTACATTTTTTTCTTTAATGGGTTTTTTTAATATAAGTTTGTTTTTAAAATGTTTTTTTTTTTATTATTATTAATTTCAATTTTTTTTGTTTTCTTAGATTTTTTTAGTTTTTAATTTATCCAAAAAGAAATGAATTATATTTTTTTGCTAAATATTTAAAAGTATTGTTATTTAACTACAATTATTTTCTAGTTATTGATGTAAAGGTAAAATATGTATAAAAAATGATATTTTCCACTGTCTTTAAAAAGTACGGAACCATATATTAATTAAGAACACATATTTATATGAAAAATATTAATTTTAAAAAATAAATGGTGTACAACATTTTTAACATTGGATGAATCATGCAAATATGATCAAAAACACCATTGGACCCAAAAAAAAATAGAAAATTTTGAAAATATATGAAAAAACATCGTTGAGAAAAAAAATGAACAATTTGAAAATAGATGAAAAACAAGCATTTAAAAAAAACTGGAAACATTATGTATCAGAAAATTTAAAATATCAAAAAACCACCAAAAAAGGGAGGGGGCATGCTACCGGTAGCACCATTTTTAAAAACGGGGTAAAAAATTTGACCCCCCCAAAAAACGAGAACTTTGTAGAGTTCTCGTTAAGTTGGTAACTATGTTTCATATATTTGTTTCTCTCAAACTTAACAATCCATGAATGTTGAAGTCCAAACCTTAATTTTTTTATGTAGTGAAATTTAAACTTTTCATTTTACCACTTCAACCAAATCATGACTTCAACCCATTTTCTCTTCACAAGCTTACCATACTTCCCCGCTTCCCATGAATAAATTCAATCGGGTCACTTACAATGATAAGGTATCTCACTTTCATTTTCCTTTTGCCAGATATATTCTTGCTTGATAGTGAAAATATTTCATTTATAATTATTGAAATCATTTTGTTTTATGGTCAAGTTGGACAATGTGGGATCCCTTAAGGCCCTCCTTCCAACAAATATTCTCCCATCGACTTTAGAACCTTATCTACGATCACGATTAGAGATATCTTATAGTACCTTGGGACTTGAATACATTAATGGCAGGCCTCCTTACTGTCAACATTGGGATTTCATCAATGTCTCCTGATTGAAAGATTCTACAGGAGACTCAACTTCAGCACATTCCTTTTTACTTGTCAAAATGTACTATGGTACCTTGACACTCATTTTAATTAATGGTGAGTTGTTTCACGTTGGTTAATGATATTAAATAATGATCGGTAATCCAATGAATTCTTTCCATGTTCGACTCTAGAACATTTATTCACATTGATAGAGTTTTATCGAGGTTTGGGAATCGATGAAGATTATATGGTTTCATAGCACTAACAACATTTTGTAGAGACTATATTTTTCAAATAAAAATTTTAGCTCCAGTAAATTAGTTCGAACGATAAGAAGGTACAAAGGTAACAATTTCATGTCATACCCTCTCTTCCTCTAGCCAAGAGGAAGAAATCAATGCCATTCACATTTGATACTTTCACTTCAGATCCATGATCCAGTAGTAGAAGCCAAAATATTCCTCCATTATCACAAGATAGCTCAAATGTATAAATAATGGACTTCTGAGGTATATGAGGCTATGTTGTTTTCTAATATTTAATCAATAATTCATTGAATTCTAGAAGAAATGTATTTGGAAGTTATGAGAATTTGTATACAATACTACTCTATTAGAAGTTATGATGGCTTGTATACAAGATGGACCACATTGTACTAGGAAAGGAATCAAATAGTGTCAGAGTTCACCAATGTCTTCCACACCTTGCACACCAAGCTGGGTAATAAAGACTCTAAGTGGCATCTAGTGCACAAGTATCGCAACGGTCTACATAGATACATCCGGACAGAAATGGAATTTCTCGACATTTTGTCCTTGGACATGGCCTATCAATATACCATCAAAAACAAGTATAATCTTAAACATAAGATGCAACATGTTGGGTCTACAAACCCCTCATCACAGAAGTAGAGAAAAGGCGACGCCAACCTGTATAACAAAGGGAGAAGAAAGGATGGGAAACCTCATGAAAACCATTCCAAACCACAAACAAATAAGGACAGTGGGAAGAGAAGGAAAATACAATGGAAAATTGTGTGAATTCCATAAGAGCCCCTGGTATAACACCGCTAAATGCCACTCAAAATAGTCATTGGTGGTCGAGGTGAAATCCGATGACTCAGATGTAGGATCTAAATCTAAGTTAGAACTAGACAAAAGGAGATGGATCATTGATGCAGAACCTAGTTCCACTATTGCTACCACAACCAAGGTCAAGTCTGATGAATCGGATGAACCAGAGGAAGGTCAATTCCTCTTTCATTCACATATGTGGATGAAGGGTACTCCGCTACACTTCATTGTTGATAGCGATAGCCAGAAGAACCTCATATCAACATAGGTCATCAAGTAGTTCATTTTGTTGACATCGTCACACCTATATTCATACACCATCGGATGGCTCTGCCAAGGAAGTGATCTCCACATCAGCCAACAATGTTACCTGGAATACACCATCAAGCCATTCAAAGATAAGGTATTGTGTGATGTTTCCCCCCTTGAAGTTTGTGATGTTATTTTGGGCCAAACTTATTTATGGAAATTCCATTTTGTATATGATTCTAGGCTTCGTAGTGTTATTATTACTTTGGAAAGAAAATTTTACAGGATACCATAGGTAGTCCCATCTACCGCTATTTCCTTGATCTGTGCCAAGCAATGCAAGAAGGTCATATCTTAGACTAGGAAGTTTGTCTTCTTCATGATATGTGCTCAGAGTGAGCGGAAGATTGCAACCACATCCATGGCCTCTGCAGCAGGTCTCTCCATGCAATAGAAGCAAGTGGATAAGGTTGTGGAACAATACAAAGACATATTATCCTCACCCACTGGGGTACCTATGCAATTTTACATCAAGCACTCAATCGATCTAAGCCTTGATGAACCAGTACCTAATGGGACAGTATATCACTGCTCTCTGTCAGAAAATAAAGAAATCAAGCGCCAGATCCAAGATTTACTTGAGAAATGGCACATCTTTCCAATCTCATCACCTTGTGGAAGCCTAATCATTCGTTTGCAGAAGAAAGACGGATCATGGAAACTTTTCATTGATTATCGGGCCTTAAATAAAATCGCAGTCAAGAACCGATACCTGATTGCCCGAATTATCGATCTCCTTGACCAGCTCAAAGGGGGCAAATACTTCATCAAGATTGATCTGAAGTATTTCTATCACTAGGTCCCAATAGAGAATACTAATGTATGGAAGACTACCTTCAAGTCCAAAGAAGGTATATTTAAATGGTTGGTCATGCCCTTTGGCTTGAAAAATTCCCCAACAACTTTCATGAGGATGATGGATGATATCTTACAGAATTTCACCAATTGTTTTATCGTATTCTATTTGGATGACATCCTCATATTTAACAAGAATTGGTTGGAACACTTGCAACACATTAAAAAATTTTGACACACTCTGTGACAACACAAACTATACGCCAATTTGGAAAAATTATCATTCGACATGAACATGGTCCACTACCTAGGCTACGTTGTTGGTGAGCATGGGTTGCATGTCGATCCATCCAAAATTTAGGTCATCTATGACTGGCCAGCCCCTACCACACTCATTGAACTCCAAAGCTTCTCATGCCTTTCCAATTCCAGGTTCATGTTGGGATTCTCACACATTGCATGGGCCCTTAGCCAAGTGACCAGGGTTGGTAGCAAGGAAAAATGTATGTGGGGATAGTCGCAAAAAAAAAAGGTTTGATGATTTGAAATAGTGCTTTTTCTCAAACTCGATGCTCTCATTACCTGACCTACAACAACCATTTGAGATTGATACAGATTCTTCAGACTATATTGTGGCATAGTTCTCACTCAACATGGACATCTTGTGGCCTGTCATAGTGAGAAACTATCAATTATTGTCTATAAGAACCCCACTTATGATAAATAAATGTACTTTGTTGTACAAGCTTGCCACCAGTGGAGGTATTACATTCTCGGGAAGGATACATTCATCCACACTGATCATAAACCTATGCAATTCATGTAGACACAAGGCAAATTCGAGAATGACCACAATCAGAAGTGGTCCACATACTTGCAACAGTTCGATATCAACATCAAGTATAATACAGGGAGCACCAAACACATTGTTGAT
>JASDQU011506057.1:0-14078 GCA_032191745.1 Picea mariana | reverse complement strand
TCTGATGGTGGTTTACCCATTTTTTGGTCTAGATGGTCAACTATACAAACAAAGGTATACTCTAGGAGTTTCATTTCTCTAGAAGATTATTCTTAGGTATAGATTTAACCCTTTTTTGGGCCTAAGGAACTAATCTTACCTAAAAGGAACCCCCACGGAGTTTCCAGACTCCCTAAAATTGAAAATATTGTCGAGTGACCTTGTTTTTTCACACTCGTTAAATTAGTCAAGAAGAACATCCCTTATGGAGTCCATAGTTAATCTATTTTCAAACTCCTTAAATATGAAAATATGGTCGAGTGACTTTGTTTCTTCACACTCATTAAATTGGTCAAGAAGAACATCCCTTACAGAGTCCATAGGTAAGCTCTTTTCAGACTCCTTAAATATGAAAAGATGGTCAAGTGATCTTGTCTTTTTCACGCTCGTTAAAATGATTTTGAATAGACGTTTATTTGGTGTTAGTTTACCCCTTTTTCGAGTCGACTAGAATACTTTCGAAAAAGGTATCGGAGTCTTCTTTTATGTTTTTTCAGACTCTCTAAAAATTAAAAACCACCGAGATTATCTTCTTTGGGCTCGTTAAAATTACATCGAAGGACATTATCATTGTGTCTTATTAATCGAATTTGCATTCCCATGTCTTTGGCCTAATGTCGGCTCCATTTTTCTCTCAACTGAACCATATGAAGCATGCCTTATACGCAAGACTTATAGCACTTTTCCTCTGCGTCTTGACACCTTGATCCATGGAGGATTTTTTCCGAGTGTCCCTTTCCTGCATATGTCCCCTAGCTATGAGCATCAATGTGTTCCTTATGCTTGGAAATTGTATGTCTACGGCACTCGATCCTCCTTTGTAACGTAGTATTCTTTTATTCTTTTTCAAGCTTCCCAAAATTATTGAAAAAGACAAAAAAATCAAATATACCCCAAAAAGAGGAAGGGAAAAGTATTTTCTTTTTGTTGACAACACAATGAGTCTCCCTCGGACAAATAACATCCTTCCATTTGTTCGTCAAGTTCTAGGATTCAATATGACCTTAGGAAGTTGTTCTCGCTACACAGAGTTGTGTCCTCCTCCATTTGGTTACCCTTCCAAACATATGGAGAGTTCATGTTGCCTCATGCATCGTGAACTTATGTCAATTCCATGCTTCCTAAGTCTCATCTTTTGTCGTTATTTTGTCCAAGGGAAGTTTTACTAAAACTTAAGTCCAGCCTTCTGCAGTTTGTCTCTTCTCCTAATGCTCGACCACCCCAAAAAACCAATCAAGTCCTTGCTAAAAAACATTGAAGTTCTCTACCCGTTCACTGAGATCCTCTTGTCTGTTCCCGACGAGTCGTCGAAGACCTATGGGTAGTGAATTCGTACATTGATATTACACTCCTACCCAAGTTTTGAATATTTTGAAGTTGTTGCTCGATCTCTGAATACCTCATCTCCAACCATCAGGCATCATTTTCTTCTTGAAGATGAAAACTATACATGTATAGCTTTTGATTTTGAGATGTAGATCCACTATGTACTACTCGCGGCTACACTTTATATATTTATATGACATGGATCTACAGTGTATTTGATTGGCAGACATGATTTTATTTCATCCCGAGCATGGGTATGCCCACCTCGGTGAGACAAATTGTTATTTTGCAGATGACACCTCCAGAACTCTGGTCTCTGGGCTCACTCACTTCGTACATTAGTGAATATTTGTAATGTATTTTGGCCATTATATGCTCTTGTAGCCTCACACATTAGGGGACATCTGTTATAACCTTAAATTGCACCAGACATGCATACCTAGCATCAGGCCACCTTACCTGCTATGTTTTCCAAGACATCACTGAACAACTCTTCTAAAAACCATTGTTTTGAAGGTGTACGTGCCCTGCACCACTATTTCCCGCATACACACGCTTTATGCACCACTACAACCTGTGTACACTCACAAAAAATCACAAAAAATGAAAATTGAAAAGGGATATGGGTTTTTGGGCTGTTACATAACCATTTGACTGCCCATAGCTAGTCACCCCAACCGTTACTATCCATTTTGGCCTATAAAAGAAAGTGTTGGGGCCCCATTCCAAGAAGAATCACAAGAGAATAGAAACTCTTCCCATTCCAATACTCCCCCTTTGCCCCAATATTTTGTAACCACATTGGGAGTTTGAGCCATAATTCCTTCTTCCTACTTTGCAAATCCTTGCCATTTCCCTAGAAATAACTAAAGACAAGAAGAATACATGGAATCAGTTGGTGCATGGGGAAGAGGATCCTAGGATCGAGTTTGAGGAGCAGTGTCGGTCTCATGTTGTAAACGATTTTTGTGATATTAATATATAGAAGTACTTTTTTCGTCCCGCCAAATGACGTCTTAAATCTTTATGATTTGTTTACATTTCTTGGTTATGATGTCTAACCCACTAATCCATATATAGAATGCATGCTTGTAGTTTCTTGTTTGTCTTTTGGTGAATGCAAGTTGGCCTTAGGAGGAGATCAGCAGTCGAGAAACAACTGAGCGCAAGGGGATCGACACCGGACGTGGAGTTTAAGGTATGCCTGCCAGAGCCCTATACTTTGTCTTTTATCTACGATTGTGGGGTAATGTCGGGATAGTTGATAAAAAGTAGGATACTTTAGATGGTTAGCTTTGCCTGCACTTTAGAACCCTGGTGTAGTTCGTAGAGGGGTTTTCCCACTATAGCATGGAATGAGGAAGTCGTCGGCCGGACTCGTGATACATAAGCATGACTATAAATGTGAACCCGTGAGTCTGCCAACCCGTGCACCTAGACATTTTCAGAAAAACAAATAATACTAAACACAAAGATACAAAATATAATAATTATCCCATTCCAATTTTATTAGATATCACCTCATAGAAGAGAACAAAGTTTATATCGATCATACATTTAAAACAAATGGATTTAACATCCATTAATAAATTTGTGTAATTAAATTGTAAGATATTAATATTTAATATTAATAATGTAATATTTGGAAATATTGTTTTTAGATAATTTTAAATAGTTTATAGGGATCACCATCTCTCAACAATATCTCTCATGAGTAATTAAAACTCAAAGTAACAATAAAAATAAAAATAATAAAAACATTTTATTAAAACTTAAAATTAACTATTCTTATTTTCAAATTTTATTAATTTTATTTGAAATTTAAATTGAAAAAAAAAATTGAAAAAAAAAATTGATTTTTACTAGTGTATTTACCATAAACTTAAAAAAAATTAGTTAGAAATTTTAAAATTCAATTATGAAAATATTAAAAAAAAACACAATTATATTAAAGTTTATATTCTTATAAAATTAAGATAAATTTTATATTCTTATAAAAATAAGATAAATTTTATAATTAAAATTAAAATTTGAATTAAATTTGAATAATTAAAATTATTTAAAAAAAAATACATGTTTAAAATTAAAACAAATATCTAGATTTTACTAAAATATCTATGAAAGCTAATGGTTATATGGAATTTTGAGACCACAAAGTTTATTAAAATATGTAAGTGAATGGTTATATGGAAGTTTGAGATAGTAATTCAAAAGTTAAATTTAAGAAAATAAAGTAAGAATTACCATAATTAAAGTTAATGGTAGCATGAACATTTCGTTTTAACATGATCAACCCTTGATAATATAAAATATTTTTTTTAATTTTTATAACTAAATTACTTTTTAAGTCTTCTTTAAAATATATAATATAAGCGCAATATTGAGCCCGCCATTGCGGGAGTCTGCCTATCAATTTGTATATTGCGGAAATCTAGGTGTTGTTTGGAGGACACAGAACAATAGAAACGAAATTTTGAGCCTGCTAGTCTGGGAACCCACAATCCAAAAAGTGGCTAAGTATGGAATGAGGAAGTCGTCGGTCAGACTCGTGATACATAAGCATGACTATAAATGTGAACTCGTGAGTCTTCCAACCAACACGTAGACATTTTCCAAAAAATGAATAATAATAATCACAAAGATACAAAATATAATAATAATAGTAAAGTGGCTAAGTATGGAATGAGCAGATACAAAATATAAAAATAATAAGAAAGTGGTTAAGTATGGAATGAGGAATTCATCGATCAGACTCATGATACAAAAGCATGACTATAAATGTGAACATGTGTGTAATGTACCCCAAATTTACCAAATTAAAAAAAAAAATGTTAGGTGGATTAAAACTTCTTTACTCTGATATACTTGGTCAAGCTTAAATCTATTATTGTTATTATCAGAATATGAAATATACCTACTCGTAGTTACAAGCGACTAATAACAAGATAGTTAACTTTTCTAAGTGATGTCGTGCCTATTAAAATAATTCAGTACATGTGAAACTATTCAGTACACTCAACATTTTAACATAATAGGCTAGTGTTTAGACTATTCACGAAAATTGTAATATCAAAAATGGGCCTGTAAGTCTTATTGTATCCATAATGGGGCTATAGTAACCCTATCCTAACATGGGTACAACTTTTATCATATAGGATCTATAAAAGTTGTTTAACCAAAAGATTTGTATTTAATCAAGACTTAAAACCTTCCACTTTGTATCCAATATATGAGTACCTTAAGCTGACCAAAAATAACCCCATATCTTAAGTCTCATTATTCTACTCTTATATAACATGTATAAAGATTGTTTGGATTTATCATAGGATATAAAATCCTCAGTCCATATCTATATAGATATATATATCGTACCTATATATATGGTCATACAGAGTAGCCTTATTCCTTTGAGATTGTATGGAAGGTAATACATTCACTACACGAGATTCTTAGCGTTGATATATATAAAAAAATATGCACTCAAAACATACCTTACCCTAACTGCATACACATTCTAACTATTATATATAGTGGGCATATCTCGTCAATTTTTTTTAAACTTTAACATGGTAACTAATCAAACTTAGTACACACAATTTGTAACGAAGGGTTGCTCGGTATTCAAGTGTTAAATGTTTAAAGGGTTGGCTTCTAGTTAGGCATGACAGGTTGTAACCCTAAGCTCGGTAACGCACTTCACCCATCCTTAAATCGTAACTTTTCAGCGTGAACACCCACTCGACCTGGTGACATGGCCCAACACTAAATGCATTATGGTGATCTAGGTTAAAGGTGATGTTAAGTCTATCTGTAAACACATTAATCCCCTGGTCGAAAATTAAGAGGCATTCTGCAACATACTCGTTGTTAGGTTATCGTGTCCAATGTGGGCATGCCAGATTCATTTATTCACATGGAAAGAGTACTACAAACATCCTATCACCATTACTCTGCATTGTGAATGTTTCTAGGTAACTAATGTATCATTTTCCTTTGGCTTTGTGCATTTTGCAAAAACGGCCCAGCGTTAACCCTACAATGTTTTCTCTGGGTGTATGACGAATGACTTGGAGAAGACTTGATCTGCTTAAGGAAACAAAGGTGCATGACCAAATGGTTCTCCTTCTACACCATGTAACTTCAAGAAAAACTCTATCTCTTATGTTATCATATAATAAGAACTGGTAGTTTGTAATAGTAGTCATATTCGCGACCACCTCTGTAACCGTCCCCTATGGTTTCCGGATTTGAGGTTCTTTCCTTTTTCTTTCACTTAATATTTGAATATCATTTACATCCACACTCTGTGTGGTATATCCCCATTGGGTAAATCGTGGTGAGTTACAATATTGTTGAGTTAGTATTTCTGGTGAGTGTAAACACCCTCTTTTCATGGTTTTCATTCGGGACTTGTGTGAAGTTCATACAGGCGATTTAACCTTCTAGTTCAATATTTATTCCCATAATAATATTAATGTTTTGTCGACATGTCACTAGGCCATGACCTCTATCTTCTACTTATCATTTATACTTGTATTTTGTTTAAATTGTTCATGGCATACCTATCGCCCAAGAATTCCGTGGTTAAATATTTCTCTGGTTTCCTATAGTAAGTATTAAACTCACTTGTGGTGTTCACTATATGTATAAACTGTATGCCATTATTTCCTATTACCACGTGATATATATCCTAAATTCATAAAAGGGAATGGTGGCATGAACCCTGAACTATCGGCTCTTTAACTGATAGTATACATCCCGAGAACTTATTGTAAATTATTTCATTTTCATTTTACATAGTGTAAATTTGTAAAAATGTTCCTTGTGTATGTAGTAAGGTTTTCTTACCCATGTGAAAAAATTTAGTAATTGGTCTGTAAGAATTTCCTCTTAATCTATTCATGTTTCACATACTTATACATAAATTGTTAGAGTCGTAAGACTTCCTTCTATGTATAAGTTCCACTAGAATTTATACATCATGCATGCCTATATAAAATTCACCCTAAGTGCCATGTTCTTGAATCGACGTTTTAAATTAGCCTATCAGTACTTTTCCTGCATAAAAGACATTAGTAAATGAAGTATCTCCAGAATCCTGTCTAATTCTCCTCTATTGGACATACTGTCTTAGACGAAAAGGAGTGATTACAGTAAGTTCGTAATGTGTATTTTAAGTTAAGTTTATACTTGCATTATTTTTTGAGTTTTATTTATCAACTCGTAAGTTTCATTATTTATGGAATAAATGTCCCACAAACTATGTTTGTAATCCTGAATTGGGAAGGATATGCCTCTGTGGGACATCTGACTTTACTGTGTGAAATTTATCATTCTGGTTATGAAAAATACAAAATGTTTAGCATTGTTTAATTAATTGTTTACATTCTGGTGCATCAAGGTAGCTTCTTTCGGTTACAAAACTAATGATGGGACCATGTTTTCTTTGCGAGGGTACCCATCAACCATCCCTGGGTCCACTCCTCCCTTTGGACTGTGGACAGATCGTCTCTTCAACGCCGGTGGGGAACTGCTTCCATGCCAGCTATAAGCTAAGTACTATTCATTTTCTTAATCTTTAATCTTTATTTTCGTTTGATTACTTTAACACAGTTTACTAAATATGTTGACTTATCCCTTGCAAGATTATTCACTTCGAAGGAAAATGATCAAGGGGACTGCCTTTCTTGAAAAGGTATTTGAGTTCCAAATCATGGCGTTCAATTTAAAACTCCTTAGGTTCTGTTTACTAGTGGTACAGGGTCCTTACCCTAGGGTTCTCTACTATGATAATTTTGAACTAGGTTTTCATGGATAAACTAGTTATTTGTAATTTAATTCTTTAATGGAATAAACATGTTTTAAAGGAAACCCTATTTTGAATATGATTCAACAATTTAAAACAACTGTAGTAGCATGTACTAGGTAGACTGATGAATCTCTAATTGTCTATGGATCATCATATATAGAATGTAATTTCCTTTAATAAGGGAGGGCTGTTATTCACTTTATCTACTTTTTATGGTACCTGTACAACGACTGAAACGATATTATGAATGTATATATATGTACATATATATCTATATGTATACATGTGAATACACCTGATTATCGTCTATAGAAGCACATATTCACTTGTAAATTTCCAGAACACAACAACAATTCTAACATTCTTTATGACTAGTTAAACATAAAAATATATTAGTATCTATACATGTATAACTAAACTTTATTAGCAATTAGAACTCACGATAGATTTCATATCTTTACTCAGTGAGTATAATCAACGGGTAAAATAATTATCCTATAACCATATCATTCTCTCAGCTAATAATAAAAAAAACATTTAATAAGAGAACAAGTAGATGCACATATCTGAATAAGATGCTAGTACAGAAATGGAATATCCAAGTTCCACCCAACCGTAGAACATAAGAACCAATTTACTTTCTTCGTTCACCCCCCATACTGACCATGAGTCCATAAGGGTGAATTCTAATGATCCTCGCTTTCTACAGTCCTCTTTTCATATCAAAAAAATACCTTGCCTCACACTAAACAATGGTCATAACATCAAGTGATATCCTTTCTCCAACATACTAAGCAGCATCCTGCCTCCCCCATATATTGTATATCATGAGCATCTTGTGCCTAGGTATTTTTACCTCCTTGTTAATTTTCGCATCTTTACAAAATACCTGATTTTCAGGGGCTACTAGTGGCCCAATTCCTCATTTGCCACTTGTAAAATTCAGCCCTAAGGTAACTCAAGTTTTTTCCCCACTCATGGATTCATCGTCATATGTTTTCAACCTGGTTGTTCCATTTGTCCTCCAGCAATTTATATAAAAATAGTTGTCTTTTACATGTGTTACAGTCAAAGAGTTAGTTGGGGAATCAAATAGTTTCCAACAGTCATAAATAATTAATTACAAATAATCAAATCCCGAATTCAGATTTTTCATAAATGGAAAAACATTTCCAAATACGAATTTGCCAAAAACAAAAATTTATTCCTAAGCGCACACGGACTTCAATAATTAATTATTTTTGGAAATATTACATCCTCTCCCCCTTCAGTACAACATTGTCCTCAATGTTCATTCCTCTCTCGGAATAGGGTTGGATAATATTTCGGCAAATCTTCCTCCAATTACCAAGTGACCTCCTCAGGAATAAAGTGCTTCCATTCCACTTTTACCTGGGCAATGGATCTATTTTGCAATACCATTTTTTTCCTATCTAGAATGCGCATAGGTTTTGCTTTGAACTTGTCTTCTTGTTCCACCTACACCATGTTCGAATCAATAATGTGAGTAGGATCATGAATATACTTTTTTAACAAAGAAACATGAAAAAAATTATGAACTTTTAAATCTACAAGGACCAGCAAGTTGATATGCCACGGGTCCAATTTGAGCTAAGATCTTGAAGGGGCCACAAAAATTGGGGGCCAACTTTGAACAGTTTTCTAGATTTAATTAACTTCTTGTTTCTTTGAATTTAAAATACATGTGGTCTCCAACTTGAAATTCCGGTTGTCTCCTTTTCACATATGCATAGTTTTTCTGTCTATGTTGTGCCTCTTTTAAATACTGTTGTACCTTTATTACCATTTTTTCCATTTCCTGGAGCATTTATGATCCCATCATGATTCTGTCAACTGGGTTATCCTAGCTAATCAGTGTTGTACATTTTATGTCGTATAGTTCTTCGAAGGGGCTCATCTTAGCTGATGTATGATAGCCATTGTTGTACGCAAATTCCACTAAGTGTAGGTATTCCTCCCACTTAGTTGGTTTTGGACTTACGTACATTCATAACATATCTTCCACAATCTGGTTCATTCGTTCAAATTTCTCATCTGTTTGTGGATGGTAGCTTGTGTTGAAATTCAGATTAGTATTCAACCCTACAAACAATTCTTTTCAAAATGTTGATGTAAATTTGACATCTCTATCCAAAATCACCATTTTAGGAATACCATGTAATCTAAATATTTCCTTCATATATATTTTAGTGATGTTAATAGATTTATAAGTAGATTTCATTGGAATAAAATGTGTACACTTGCTAAGTTTTTCAATCACTACCATAATCAAATCATTCTTCTTTTGAGTTTTAGGAAAACATGTGATAAAGTCCAGTGAGATAGTCTCCCACTTCCATTCTGGTATAGGTAGAGGTTGTAGCGGGCTGGCTGGATGATGATGTTTATCCTTCACCTGTTGAAAATATAGGCATTTAGATAAGTATTCAACTATCTCAACTTTCATGTTAGGCCAATAAGACAACATCCTCAATGTTGTTACCATTTTCCGGTATCCCTGATGACCAGAATATGGCTTCTTGTGCACTTCATCCAAAATTGTTAGCTTTAATTCAGCAGAATCTAGTATGTATAGCCTATTTTTGAATCTTAGCAGTCCATTTCTATCAAAACTTAGATCTGTTATGTCCAAATTTTCTGCATTACCTTGTAAATATGCTACGGTTTTGATGTATTTTTCATCATTACCACTTGCAGATATTATCCTTTGTTCAATGTTTCTTTTTTTTCTTGTAATACTTATCTCAAACAGTTCATTAGTTCTCATAATTAAGGCATCTGCAACTTTGTTTTCTTTACCCTTGATGTGTCTTACTGTTATAACCCTAAATTGCACCACACATGCTTACCTGGCATAAGGCCATCTCATATCCCTTCTTTGCCAAAGCACTGCTGAACAACTCTTTAAAAAACCTCTTTTATAAAGGCCCACATTCCCTACTCCATTACTGCACGTGAGTACATGATGGCTAACCCAAAACAACCTGTGTGGACTGACAAAAGCACGAAAAAAGGAAAGTTGCCGACGGAACACAAAAGCTATGGGTGAGTTAACTGAAACTCCCGGCCATGCCTGGCCGAGGGTTCGTCCAAATACCTAGCTCCTTCTAGCCTATAAAAGAAGGGGTAGGGGTCCCATTTGGAAAAGGAAAAATATAGCAAAGAAACTCTGCCCATTTGGGTATTCCCATTGTCCTAACCCTTTAGCCTTCCTTGTGCTAAAGGAGATACAAAGAAAAGCAGTTGGAGGATAGTTGAAGAGGAGCCTAGGATCAGGTTCGTGGAGTAGTGGCCAGTCTCAAATTTTGTAAGTTGACTCATTCAAAGTAATAAAGAAAGTGCTTTTCTCATCCCAATTCATGAGTTATTCATAATTTGCTAAGTACATGTTTGAATTTCTAACCCATTATTCTATAGGTAGTATCCATGTGTAGTTGTTTCTTGTCTTGTATGCAGGTCAGCATTGGAAAGGAGAACCATGAACAAGTAATCAAGTGCAACAAGGGATCAACATCAAATGCCTAGAACGAGGTAGGTTGATCTAGCCATGCATTTACTAAAAAAAAATGGGATTTAAGTCTAGGGATGAAGGTAGGAAGTAGATTTTCTATAGGTCATATCTGCATGCAGAGTCTAACCCTATTTGCTAGTCTGTAAGGAGATTTCCCTCACAAAAGAATTGGTGACCATACTGGGAAGGTCATATCCCTCCTTCGTTCCCTTCACTCGGTGGCTCGCATCAGCAGTCCACCCGACAACATATATACCATAGTTTATTTGGAGTAGGGAGTCAAGGACCACCTTCGCATAGTATGCTGGTAACTTCAACAACATTTTCTTTGGCCGAAACGTTTGGCAACAATGCCTTCTCATCCGCCACTTTCCCAACTGGGAGCAATCCCAGTTTTGGGAAAACTACTCCTATGCAGGGTACTATTTCTACACAGGGGGCAAACCTAGGAGCTTCTTCCATGGCAGGACCTTGGAATTTAGGGCAGGGATTCGTTCTCTCATCCGGAATGTCAATCTGGGGTAATTCTTTCCATAATCAATGGAACCCTAAACAAACTACTGCCCATCCCCATGAGACCACCATGGGGCAATCCTTCCCAGAGTCCTAAAAATATAATGCATGCCCAACCATCTATGTCCTATTTGGAAAATCAAATAATGATGTCTCCACATATGCAAAATCCATACGCTGGCCAGGGCCATAGTTTCTACCAAAATCCAGGCCAGCAGCCAAAATTTTCCTGGGAACCTGGTGCCAGTCAAACTCCAAGCCCCTTTTTCCCAGGTTATCACCAACAACAAAAAATACCTTTCCTGCAACTTTGCACTTGCCAGATTTGACAAGGTTGTTGAATGACCCCATTTGTCACGATACGCGTTAGCCTCCTATGCTGACGAAGTTTCCTTTGGACATTCCAAAGTTTGAAGCCAATCCTAACGAAGATCCAACGGATCATGTGACTACCTTCCATATTTGGTGCTCATCTAACTCATTGAAAGATGACTTCGTACAGTTGTGATTGTTTCAATGTACTCTCATTGGGAGTGCCGTGAAATGGTACATTGAGCTTGATCGCTCAAGATACTCTTCCTTCAGTGAGATAGCAATGGGCTTCCTCAACCATTTTCAGTTACCTGTGAGATACGACGCTGGCACAGAGCTTTTGGCCAATTTTGAACAGAAAACAATGGACCATATCTCTGATCACATCTAAGAATGGAGACTCCAGAAGAGTTTAATCAGGGTGCCAGTCCCACCAACATTCCTGCTTGAGTGGTTCCTTAAGTCTTTGGTCCCAAAGTTATCCAAATACGTCGCTACATCAGGAGTTTTCTCTGAAGAAGACACCATCATGAGGGCTCAACAGCTTGAGCTCATCTATTCTCAGTCTTGTTTATTATACAACATCTTTCCAGATGCGCCACATTCAATACTGGATAAAACTAGACAGAGAGCTAGACCACATGCCGATGGTATTGTTGGTTTAGCACAAGCAAAGATCGTTGAGCAATTGATGAAGCAGTTGCAGCAGTTATCTATACAACACACAACGGCCAGTCAAACTACTACTTTGGCTGCTTGATCCGTAGGATCTCTTAATGACTATGGTTGAGTTTTAATTTTGCATGTGTTAATTAACCATTTGAGAAACTTAATGAAAGAATGAGGAAAAGAGAGGAATTATGACAGCCATATACACATTTGTAGATCTGAAATGAAATAATAGACAACAAACCATAACACGAGAATTGATAACGGAGTTTGGCACAACTTTGCCTATGTCTCCGGGCCTTTGTCTCTGTGGGGGAGGCATCTTTATTTCTGTTCAAAATCTCAAAAGTACATTGCAGCAGTGCCAATTGGCTACAAGACTAATTTGGTCATGTTCTTCCAAATCTCTAAAACCCTGCAAAGAAAACAGCACGCAAAACGAACATCCGGAGCTCCCAGAAATGGCCCGCAAGCGTCTGCTCCTCAATAGCTTCTCTGCATAAAAATGGCATTGGCCTGGCTTCCCTTCAGCATAAATCTTCTCTAATTATCCTCCATGTCCTCCAACAGGCCTAGTTTATATAGATATGAAGTTGGTTATCCATCCCCAACTTCCTCCCAAAATTTGGGCTCCAAAAATGCCCAATATCTCCCAAAAATGGAGAAAATCAATTAAAATCAGGCATATAATCAAAAAAAAAAATCCCAAACTTTATAAAAAAAACCCACTTTTGAATGAATTTGGGTGCAGCCCCCAAAAGTGAGTGCCCTTGGTCATATGGAGGAGCGGCCATGTGGCCATGCGCTCCACTAGCTCTGCGCTGGCCCCCTTTGTTGGCTCCTGGTTCTGTGGCATATGTATAGGACCAGATCTCGGGCTAACTTAACCTTCGCACTCTGTGTGGTAAAGGTCCTGGGTTATATGAGACTGCCCGGGAACCAAGGGCTAGGCCCTATCCACCAACTATCCCATGCTACCATGTCGATAAACCCTCGCTCTGTGGTCATGTGGTATGTCAGTGCCGAGGGCTGGGGCTAAGCCCCAGCCCTTTCCCCCACCGATGAAACTTTAATTCAAATTTAAATATAAAATGCACCGTATACATAATAAGGACCACCCACGGGTTGAGCGGTTAGCCCAGTCCTGCAAGTCCTTTGCCCCGGAGAATAGGTCGGGGGTTTGACCCCGGTGAACCCATATAAGTTTTGTACAAAACCACGAACCAACCATAGGGTGCCAAGTGGCAGCCCATGACTGGCCCACTTGGCACTTCAACAACCAATAGAAAAATGCCAAGTGTCAATTACCAATTGTTCCACATCACCTTCCACGTACCCTGGCACCGTACCTGCCCAGTCAACTGCTGACATCATCCCGTGCCACATGTCACCCTTACAGTGGTGACACATGTCACCCATACATTGGTCCAACTATCTGCCTGTATGCCACATTAGCCTGCCACATGTCACCTCTAGAGGTTGCCACATAATTTGTACGATCGTATGGCCTGTACAGACCGCATGACATGTGGAACTGTATGAACTGTACGGACTGTACAGTCATCCCCTTTTTTTGCCTGTTTGGGTTTTCAGAAAGGACGTGATATGTTTCGTATATGGAGCTCGTTTGACGAAGTAAATATATGGCCAGAATCAGGAAGATGAGATGGATGCAATGGCGTTGGTTTCATCAGATTCCGAGCACTTTCATTTTTGAGCATTTTTAAGCCTTGTCAGGTTTCTGGATCCAATTCTAGATCACACCTCCCCACAAAAAGACCTTTTGGTCCCCAAAAGGTTACTGACCAGTCAACAAGCTTGGGATAGGCCACCCGGCTTGTCCTCTATCTCTGCACAGGATAGAGTTCAGAGATAGAG
>JASDQU011506056.1:6400-16859 GCA_032191745.1 Picea mariana | reverse complement strand
TATATACCAAGGAGACATTTTCATTTTGAATCATCTTGTACTTGAACATTTAAGTGGGGTAAAAGGAGGTTGCCCCCTCGAAGAGGCTTATTATCTGAAATTATCTCTTTTTCAAGGCGTTGAGTACTTTTTCTGAGGTTTTTATATGCTATATTGATGTTTGGTTCTTAACACTATTTGATACATTCATCACTTAGATTTTTACTTAAGGTAAAAGGAACTAGTTTTATGCATTTTAGCCCTAAGTGTTTTCTTGAAATGTTTCACTGAAACACGTCTTGGAGATCTAGGGGTGTCACTCATCAATGCTAATGTGAAGGTGTTGTTTTATGGATGAAATGTACTTCCAATTCTAAAACTTAATTTGATAAAAGGATGGAAAACAAGTGTGTCGGGATAGGCATGGAAGAAAATATAACTCCACATTGATGATTATTACATTAGTTGTAACTCAATAAATACATGAAAATGTGATTGTCGGTCCTCCCCAACAGGTGACCCTTCCTATCACCTATGACTCTTCATATTTACAATTTATGTTACAAGTAATGCAATAACAAGGATTATTTGTCCAGCATTCCCCCCCTTAATCTGAAGGGGTGTGTGAGAGTCCAAGCATCATTCTAAACTTCTCAATTTTTCTCTTCCAAGCGCTTTGGCGAAGATGTCCACAATTTGCTCATTTGTGGAACAATGTCTCAAGTGAATAGTCTTGGCCTCTACATGATATCTAATCAGGTGATACTTTGTGTTGGTGTGCTTTGTTCTATTATGGAATATAGGGTTCTTGGCCAACTTGATTGCAAAATTATTTTCAACTAGAAGAGGAGTATAATTCATGTGTTTCTCCTACAAAGCTTCAAAAAATTTCCTGATCCACACAATCTCCTTTGTCTCTTTTGCAGTTGCCACATATTCTACCTTGGTTGTTGAATCTTCTGGAACTAATTGTTTGCATGATCTCAAGAAGACAACTATTGATCCAAGACTCATGTGATATCTTGAAGTTGAAACTCCATTTTCCATATCCCCAACAAAGTCTGAATCAAAATATTTGATCAGGTTGAAGTCATCCACCTTAAAGTACCTGAGTCCAAAATATTGAGTTCCTTTCAACTATTTTAAAACTCTTTCCGTAGCAAACCAATTTCCTTCACAAGGATTTTGCATGAACCTGGAAAGAATCCCAAAAACAAATGAAATGTCTGGTCTAGTGGTAGTAATATAGATAAGACTTCCCACAACCTGTCTATACTTGGTTGCATCCTCAAATTCATTCTCTTATTTTGATGTGAATTTCAAATTATGTTCCATTGGAGTAGAAATAGGTTTGCACTCATCCATGCAAAACTTGTTCAACATTTCTCCAATGTACTTCTTTTGGGAGATGAATATGAACCTTGGATTTTGAATCACCTCAATGCCCAAATAGTAGTGAATATGTCCCAAATCTATCATCTCGAAGTCTTTATTCAACTCTTTCTTTATGGATGAAATGTATCTCTCATTGTTCCATGTTATCAACAAATCATCTACATATAATACAATATATACAACTATTTTTCCAAATTTATTGACAAACAAAGTTGCATCGTCAATATTGAAATGCTTGAAATTTAATTTTAAAAGATGCTCAGTTAAATTTTCATACTATGCTCCCAGTGCTTGTTTCAAGCCATATAAGGATTTGATGAACTTGCATACCTTATGTTCGTGTCCCTTCACAACAAATCCTTTTGGTTGAGACATGAAAAAATTCTCTTTCAAGTCTCCATTCAAGAAAGTAATATTCACATCCATTTGATGAATTTTCCATCCATTTTTTTATCCCATGGAAAATAGAGTATGGACGGTAGCCCATTTTGTTGTGGGGGAAAAAGTATCCTCATAATCTACACCTTCTTCCTGTGCAAATCCTTTTTCCATGAACCTTGTGTTTTTTCTTGTCAAGTGAGCCATATGATCCATACTTGGTCTTTAATACCCACTTGCAGCTGATTGGTTTGGTTCAAAATGGAGGATCCACCAACTTCCATGTCCCATTCTTGATGAGAGCATCGTATTAATTTTGCATGGCTTATTTCCATTCATCATCAGGAGTGACTTATTTAAAGGAAGTTAGTTCAATATTAGTAGATAAATTGAACTCACAATCATATGAAACCTCCATGTCATCTACATCACTTGAGTTTGAATTATCTACATTACCTCCATCTTGTCTTGAGGACATTTTGTATCTTGTTTTTCTGACCTCATAAGGATGAACACTTTCAAGTGTTTTTGTGCTCCATTTTGGTGCACCTTTTTGATATGGTACATGTTTCTTAGCTGATTGAGATGGTGTTGAATTCTCATCAAGCCTCAAATTTTCAATCCTCTCAATCACATCATCCAAATGAACTTCAAGTTATGATGAAGTGGCATGAAATTGTTCATGTGGGGAAGATGGTTCTTCATAAGGAGATTCTAGAGATTGATGCAAGATAGGGATCCCCCCTTCAATATGTGGAATATCATCATAAAATTCAGGATATGTCTTTACATGAGTGAATATGTCAAGATGATCAAGCTTCCTTTCAACAATTTCATCTTTCTTGGAGGATTCAAGAAAGATCGCATCTCTAGAAAGGATGAATTTCTTGTTTATCTCATCATAAAGATGATACCCCTTGATGGTATTTGAATACCCCAAGAAGATGCACTTCCTACTCCTTGCATCAATATTTCTTCTTTTATCCTTAGGAATCAAGGCATAGTAGGTGGAACCTATTGATATTTTGATGTAACTACGAAAGATATTCTTTTGTATTTGTATTGGTCAAACCTAGAGAAGGTTATTGTAATCTTATTGTATAAATCGTCTTAAAATAAATTATTATTTTATTGTTATGCTTATTGTAAAATTCAAAACGGTCCCTCTCAGGGTTGCGTCTTTCTGGGAGTCAAGTTATGTATATAAATAGAGGTCAAGTTCCTCTCACTTGTATACACACACAACTCGCCTTCTCTTGTGTATTTGGAGCATAGCAAAGGAGGTTTAGCATAGGATGTCTTGGTTTCTTGGTATTTGGTATCTCAGTCTTGGTCTATTTGTGGAGAGATATAACATGACATTGTATTGGTTGAAGGAATATATACTGAAGAATTGGTTGTTGGGTTTTCTCCCCCACAAGGGTTTCCCAAGATATATATTGTCTTATGTGATTGTTTATCTTTTAGTGATCCTATTACATGCAATTGTTAATGAATTTTAAAAAATATAACTATAAATTATAAAATTATAACATGGTATCATAGAAGGCCTGAATAGAAAACAAATCACAGATATAGAAGACAAAGGGAGTCATTTTTCTTGATAGGAGTGGTTTTCGGACAAGACAAGACCACCAACAAGTGCACCGTAGTGGAGCGCATCTTTTCCCTGGATCAGATCTTCAGAATCCATAATTTGTGATTTAGGGGCAAGATGACTACCAGAACCAAGATTCATGGGAGGCTAGAGGGAGATGACAACTTCAGAGCCTAAAGGTACAGAGTATCCCTCCACCTAGAAGAACATGATCTAGAGAAGTTAACTAAAGAAGAGGTTTCAAAACCAAAGGGAGATGAGGCGAAAGAAAAGCACAACAAGATATGGTAAAAGCAAAGAGGATTCTTGCAGACTCCATTAAGAACCATCTTATTCATCACATATCTTCATTATCCACTCCAAAATAAATGGTGGATGCATTAACATGACTATTTCAAGGAAACAACATCAACAGAAGAATGACCTTGAGAACTCAGTTAAAGAACGCGAGGATTCAAAATTCAGAAACCATCCACTCTTACTTCTCAAGAGTGAACCAAATCAAGGAGCATATAGAAACCATTGGTGATACAGTGAATGGAGAAGAAATGATGATGAGCCACCAAAGAAGGTTGCAAAGGAATATGAATCAAGTGATGAGGAGTATGTTCTTATCTTATCCCTTACAGAAACTGTCACTCATGGAAGTGACATTTGGCTGGTCGATAGTGGTGCTTCCAAGCACATGACAATTTATAAAGACTCCTTGTCTAACCTTACTCATAAGGATTCACCGCACAAGGTGAAATTAAAAGATGACTATCAATATATGATCAAAGGAGTAGGAGAATCCTCCTACAAGTTAGACTCAAGAATGCTAATGAAGATGAAAGAAATTCTCTATGTTCCTGGATTGAAGAAGAACCTTCTCTCGATTTCAACATTGGATGAGAAGGGTTACAGAGTTTTATTTGTTGATGGAAAAGTTCTTATGTGGTCTAGAGGGAAAACTTTTGATGATGTTGTGGTGATTGGAGTTCAAGAGGGAGGAGTCTACAAATTGAAAGGGAGATTAGATTCAACATTAATTCATGACAATGTGAACCCCAGTGAATTATGGCATAAGATATTTTCTCATGTACATTACAAGGCCCTATCGAGTGTGAGAAAGATGGTGATGGGACTACTGAAGATCGAGGAAAAAACAGATGGCATGTGCAAAGGTTGCGCACAAGGAAATAACATGGATCAATCCTTTCCCAACAACGATAGAAGAGCCAAAAGAGTAGTGTACATCGTGCACTTAGATGTGTGTGGACCAATGTCAACAACTTCACTAAGTGGTCATTGGTAGAAAACTTGACTGAGCGGAAGATAAATACCTTGTGATAAGATAATGGAGGAGAATTCACTTCAGATGAATTCAAAGAATATTGCAAGGAAGATGGGATTAAAAGGGAGCTTTATACTCCCTACAATCCTCAACAGAATGGAGTAGCAGAAAGGAAGAATCGAACGATCATGGAAGCAGTGAAGGCTATGATCCATGATCAAGATCTACCTATGCATCTCTAGGAAGAAGAATAAAAGACTGCATTGTACGTACAAAACAAAAGTCCCCACAAAATAGTTGAAAACAAGACACCAGAGGAGATGTTTTTAGGAGAGAAGCCAGAAGTCAGCCATATAAGGATATTTAGTTGCCTCGTATTTGTGCGTGTCCGCAAGGAAAAGAGGACAAAATTGGATCCATCCGAAAAGAATGACATATTTGTTGGTTATAGTGACACATTGAAGGCATACAGGATATAGGATATTTAGTTGCCTCGTATTTGTGCGTGTCCGCAAGGAAAGGAGGACAAAATTGGATCCATCCGGAAAGAATGACATATTTGTTGGTTATAGTGACACATCGAAGGCATACAGGATATATATTCCCAATCACTGGAAAGTTGAGATTATTCGAGGTGTCAGCTTCGATGAGAGTGCAAATTTTAGTGAATCAAAATAGGACTGTGCAAAAGAGGTTCATGAGGAGAAGAATGAAGTTACTAGAGTTCTATAGTTAGAAGCAGTTGAACTAGAGGAATTCATTCAGAAGGATAATGACATAGAAAAACCTCAGAGGCTAGAAGAGATTCCTTCTCGCAAGAGAATAGTAGCTTGGGAACATGAGCTCATTAGAGATGCAGAAACATATGGTGCCCCAGAAAAATATCTTAGGGAAAGTAAGAAGTCAAAACTGTATTCTATCTATGTAGCATGTTTGTGTGATATCATGGATGTAGAATCGTCTAGTTATGAAGAGGTTTCAGAAAAGAGGGTATGGAAGAATTCCTTGGGGGAGGAATATCAATCCATAGTAAAGAATGAAGTCTTGAATGTGGTCCTTAGACCAAAGGATAAATCAGTAGTAAGTTCAAAATGTATATACAAAACGAAACATGTACATGATGGAAGTATTGAAAAGTATAAGGGCAGATTTGTGGCTCAAGGATTCTCTCAGAAGGAGGCATTGAATATGAAAAGACATTTTCTCATGTGGAAAGATATACCTCAATCAAGACTATACTTTCGTTGGTCACAGTAATGAAATGGAAGGTGCATCAAATGGATGTCAAGAAAACCTTCTTGAATGGTGAAATAAAAGAGGAATTATATGTAGAGAAACCACAAGGGTTTGAGGTACATGACATGGAGATGCATGTGTGCATATTGAAGAAGGATTTATATGGATTAAAGCAGGCACCTAGAGCATGGTATGGCAAGATCGACATTTTCATAATGAGCTTAGGATTTACAAAGAGAAGTGAAGATACTAACCTTTACTTTAAGGTTGTGGATGATGGTCCAGTAATACTATTGTTGTATGTGCATGAACTGTTTCTAACAAGTGTGGAAAAGCTCATCTCAAAGTGTAAGAGAAAACTAGCTGTTGAGTTTGAGA
Source organism: Picea mariana (assembly GCA_032191745.1). Classification (NCBI taxonomy): domain Eukaryota; kingdom Viridiplantae; phylum Streptophyta; class Pinopsida; order Pinales; family Pinaceae; genus Picea; species Picea mariana. Next base: position 10,623 of record JASDQU011506056.1, on the reverse strand, counting down.
TGAAATATCTAGGGATGATGCATTACTTTTTGGGTCTCAAGGTATGGCAGAGGCAAGATGAGATCTTTCTAAATCAAGGGAAGTACGCAGTGGAAATCCTGGAGAGATTCAGGATGTTGGATTGCAAGGAAATGGCTACACATTTGGTATAAAATTTGAGGTTGTTGCATGATACGACTTCATATACTGTGGATGTTTCTTTATACGTGAAGATGGTGGGTTCATTGATGTACTTGACGAACACAAGACCATATATATGTTTTGTTTTGAACACCCTGAGTCAGTATATGGAGCAGCCTAGGAAGGTTCATTTGGTCACAGCAAAACATGTGATAAGGTACCTTAAGGGTACATTGGATTATGGTCTCAAGTATGTGACATACCATGAGTTCAGGTTATATGGATATTTATATTCAGATTGGGCCAGTAGTATTCTTGATCAGAATAGTACTTCAACATATTGCTTCAGTCTAGGCTCCAGTATGGTTTCGTAGAGCAGGAGGAAGCAGTCATGTGTAGCACTTAGTACGATTGAGGCTAAATATGTGGCAACATGTGCAACATGTAGAGAAGAAGTGTGGCTTCGGAAGCTATTTTCTAGGTTATTTGGTCTCAAACTAGAGGTGACCTGCGTTTGGTGTGACAACCAGAGTTGCATGAAGTTTACAAAGAATCTGGTGTTCCATGACAGGTTGAAGCATATCGNATTGTGCAAAGGGGAGTAATGAAGCTCTAGTACGTGACTACCGAGGAGTAGGTTGCAGACGTGTTGACCAAGCCACTGTCGAGGATGAAGTTTGAGAAATTCAGGGACAAGCTTGGTGTGGTCCCTCTTTAGAGGGAGTGACGAGGTACAAATGCATTGCGGGGTAGTGCATGTCCTGGGGACATGTTTTAGTTATTTGAGAGCTACCCACATGCCTTGGATGCATTGGCTGTGAAGTCACATGGGTGCACATGATGAGGTACACATGCATTGCAAGGTAGTGGATGTCACAGTGAAATGTTGAAGCTATTTGAGAGCTACCCACAGGACTTGGATGCATTGGCTATGAAGTCATGTTGTACTATGGATATCCGATGATGTATAGATTCATATGTTCAACAGTGAATGGTCATGAGCTCGTGTGGCAACAAAGAATACATTCCTAGTTAAGAGGGAATGTTGATATTTTGATGTAACTACGAAAGATATTCTTTTGTATTTGTATTTGTCAAATCTTGAGAAGGTTATTGTAATCTTTTGTATAAATCGACTCAAAATAAATTATTATTTTATTGTTATCCTTATTGTAAAAGTCAAAATGACCCCTCTTAGGATTATGTCTTTTCAGGAATCAAGTTATATGTATAAATAGAGGTCGAGTGTCTCTCATTTGTATACACACACAACTCGCCTTCTCTTGTGTATTTGGAGCATAGAAAAGGAGGTATAACGCATGAGTTCTTGGTTTCTTGTCTTTGGTATCTTAGTCTTGGTCTATTTGTGGAGAGCTATAATGTGACATTGTGTTGGTTGAAGGAATCTGTACTAAAGAATTAGTTGTTGGGTTTTCTCCTCCATGAGGGTAGTGGATTTCACGGTGACATGTTGAATCAATTTGAGATCTACCCACAGGCCTTGGATGCATTAGTTGTGAAGTCATGTTGTACTATGGATATCTGATGATGTATAGATTCATATGTTCAACAGTCAATGGACATGAGCTTGTGTGGAAACAAAGAATACCTTCCTAGTTAAGAGGGAGTGTTGATATTTTGATGTAACTACAGAAGATATTATTTTGTATTTGTATTGGTCAAACCTCGAAAAGGTTATTGTAATGTTATTGTATAAATCGACTCAAAAGAAATTATTATTTTATTGTTATCCTTATTGTAAAAGTCAAAACGGCCCCTCTTATGGTTGCATTTTTTCGGGAGTCAAGTTATGTGTATAAATAGAGGTTGAGTGCCTCTCATTTGTATACACACACAACTCTCCTTCTCTTGTGTATTTGGAGCATAGAAAAGGAGGTATAAAGTAGGAGGTATTGGTTTCTTGGACTTTGGTATCTTGGTCTTGGTCTATTTGTGGAGAGCTATAACATGACAATGTACTGGTTGAAGGAATTTATATTAAAGAATTGGTTGTTGGGTTTTCTCCCCCATGAGGGTTTCCGAGCACATATCTTGTGTTATGTGATTTTTTATCTTTCAGTGATCCTATTTCATGCAATTGTTAATGACCGTTAAAGAAGATAATTGTAACTTCTAAAATAATAATAGAACCAAAGACCCTCATATGTCTTACCAAAGGAATGTGACCATACCACATTTCATATGGAGTCTTGATTTTAAGAGCATGAGATGAACACCTGTTTTTGACATAAAATGCACATAAAACTACATCATCCCAAAACATCAATTTAACATTCTTGAAAAACATCATGGAACGAAACATATTTAGGAGTGTTATGTTCATTTGTTCAACCAAACCATTCTATTGGGGATTATATGGAATTATGGTTTGATGTTTGATCACATGTTGGTGAAGGTAGATTTCAAATTCATTAGATGTAGATTCTCTTCCATTATCAATGCGAAGAGAGCCAATATGAGATTGAGCTTCATTTTGAATCCATACATGAAAATTTTTAAAAGTTTCAAAAGCTTTTGATTTGTCTCTCAGCAAATACACCCAACACATTTTGGTGTAATCATCAATAAAAGTCATGATATATTTGTATCCATTTGCAGAAGGAATAGGTATAGGGCCACACAAATCAAAATGAATTAGTTCAAATTTTCTACATGCTCTGAAAGTAGAAATATGAAAGGGTTGTTTTTTGTGTTTTCCAAGGATACAAGCATCACATTGCTTCAATTTCCTAGGAATAGTAGGCAAACCAAAAACACCATTCTTTCTCAACAAACAAAAACTATCATAATTAATATGGCCAAATTTAACATGCCATAAAAGACTAAATGACATTATACCTACATCATGATGGGAGAGATATGCAACATTTTGTGTATGGGCAGTTGTCGCATTAGCTTCAATAGTTTTCCATCTTCCATTATGGTCATGACAACCACATTGTCATAATCCTTCCTTATTTCAACTTTGCCACAAAACATATGACCATAATGGCCTTGTTCCCATATGACCATATGACAAAATACGGGGGAGTCTAGGCAACTTAAGCCTAATGGTTCCCACTCTCGAAGGTTTGAGACTTGAGCTATCTGCAAAGTACACTATGTCATCTACATTGTCATCGAAGTCTTCGAAGATATATCTTCGAAATTTCATGTGGGAAGTTGCACCTTTGTCAAGAATCCATGCATCTCCCCAAGAGACAAGTGAAGCATTAAACGAATCTTCAATTACTCATACATTGGAATGGGCAACGATGATTTGAGCAGGTGCTTTACCTTTCACTGGTTTTGAAGTTCTATCTATGTCTTTTTTCTAAATTTGTCTTTCTTCTTCAATATTCTACCATGGAACTATGTAATCAATAGCTTCATGTAACTCATTCATTCCACAAAGGGTACAATGAAGGTTGGATTTTTCATGAGGATTATGCCAAACTCTCATGCCTTTGAGCTTCTTCCTTGTATGTCCTTTCATTTCTTACCAAAGTATAGTAGCTATTATTTTTCTTGAGCCAACTACTACCTTCAAGATCGTGTAGCAGCAACAATATCAAGAAGCCATAGACTATTTCCTCTTTCTGGAGTTCACAACACAGGAAGCTTCCAAAAGTGACAACTATTGTTGAGCGGTTCGCTTGCAGGTTGGACCAATCTCATTCAAGAATTCAAAGAAAATAAAAATGTGTGACAAGACAGGAATATGATGAGGTAGTTCTTTCAGAGTTATCGTATTGGTTTTTTCATTTTCGACGTTTCGGACCCGGACCAGACCCGGACCAACCAGTGTGGTCCATCATCAGGAAAATAATATGAGATATGAATATGTCAACGTCCAATATTAACATGAAATCTACTCTTCCAAGCATACGACTTTACTCTTACGGACAACCTAAGAATGAAATGAAATCGTTTTGCATCTAAGCGTTTGTGATGGATTCTACGACGTAGCTCGCGACCAACTACACTTTTTTTTTTTTTTTGAAACACCGAGTTGCACTGCTTCTGCAAGAAGATAAAAATTAGGTTGTCGAATGCGCAAAACCTTTCTAAGGAGAAGTTGATAAGACTCAAGCACGACTACA
>JASDQU011506053.1:11939-22136 GCA_032191745.1 Picea mariana | reverse complement strand
AGTGATCTTATGAGTGTGTATAAACTATTATGCTTTCAATTACAAATCATATAGTAAGAGGAGTGTATGCAAGTTTCTTGTAACCGACTGCTCTGAAATAGTCTTTTAGCAAACATTAAACTCATTACAAGTAACAAAATATATAATGATGTTTGACATTTAAGCAACAAAAGTTTGAGAGTGCCTTGGCATTTTATTGGAATCCTGAAATGTTTGAGAAACATTTCCCACACGTTTCCCTATTTTTTTTTGAGGAGTTTCCAGCTTGATATTGCCCTAAAACACCTTTTTTGTTTGGTGTTGACATGGCAGGGATGTGGGCTCCATGTCAGCTGTTATGCACCATGGAAAACAACCTATGAGCCCAAAATTCAAATTTTTGGAGTTAAAATATGGAAATGAATTTATTGCTTTCTAGTTTTCTACTTTCTAGTATGAAAGACTCGTTTTCTATAGGGGAAATTTGTTTTTATTTGGTTGGAATGTTGTCTACGATTTATTTTCTCCTTCGCACTATATTTCATTTTCTAGCAATTGTGGAATTCAGGGCAAATAAAAACAAATTATAGAAATGATTTTTTTGGTTGTTTTAATAAAATTTGTTTTCAAATTAGCAAATTTTTAACAATTTTTTCTGCTATAACTCGGGAAATTCCGTACTAACAATTTTTTTTTAGTAGTTTTCTTGTTCTCAATGAGATCAGGGTTTTTTTTTAATAGTTTTCTTGTTCTCAATTAGATGATGGAATGCATAATATTCCATACTAGTTGGGTTAAGATAGATTTGCTTTTTCAACCTTATCCTATGAATGGGTTATAATTTTTTTTAGTTTTTCGTATTTTATTTGAATATTTCTCCACTACATACCCTTGTTCCTTGTTTCTTAAAATTCTGAAGTTACCATTTTTGAAACTCATCCATTTCAGAAACTTTTGTTGTACCTGAGTTTTGTGCAATATTGCAAGTTGTATTCTCTATTCAGTCCTAGTTGATTATTATCCTCCTAAATCTAGTTCATACGATGCACATTAAAGCCTCCTAAACATAGGAGGCCTTTAAGTGTTATTTTTGGACATTGAATATGTGCATTTGTAATATGTAGTATTTAATGATTGTGTTAATGATGATATTGTGTATGTCATGGTTGTCTAGAAGGATTTTGAATGAATAATATCATGGTAGCAATTCTCAGTTTACATAAACATAATCTGAAATTGGTGGAACAAATTAGAAGTTATAACGTCCTCAGCCTCCTAGGTTGCACCACATCATTGCAATCTCAACTTTTGTTGCTAGGATATTGTTTGTAGCAGCCCAAGCTCCCTATTGGACAATGCTACTTCAAAATTCCTAGTGCGCAGATACTACTTATAACGCTTCTTGTTACAAGTAGATCGGGTTAACTGCACACAACCTTAAGGTACTGTGTCCAGATCCGTGTTGAGTCTCGTTCTATGAGTATACCTCTTTTAATGCAATTATAGTAGTGGAATAAATGTCACAAAACAACTATGCTCTTAGCCCTTCAAAACACATAAATTTGTTGTGCACGCAAACACTGCTCACATAATATTATTGTGTGCGCAATCAATCCAATGCTGTACACATATTATATTATCTTTGTGTGCGCAAACTATTTCACTAAGCACTCAACGAATCATACCATGCCTAGGTATCCTCTAATCATACTACATAGTTTATCTTACAGGAATAATTGTCATACTTCTCATGTGCAACAATATATACAAGTTAATCATATATTTAACTAACAATAAACACTTATAACCATCATGTCCACATATGTCGCAACACACAGGAACAAGAAACACATATAAATATATATGCAACAACATTACACAACATTCAAATGCAAGTTCATACAGGAAAATAAGCCCATTTAAAATATAACACTAGAGCACACAGTAATTAAACAAACTTGTGAAGGACACTTATCTTTTAAGAAAAGTCACCAACGTTCCTCCTAGCGATAGACTTTGTCACTCATAGTCTTTCAGCGACAGGTCACCATCAAGTTGGGGCTTAAACTCCACAGGAAAAATGGTTCTTACTGCCAGGCTATGGTATGATATTCAACAAAAAGACTTGGTTCAAGGTGTCAACCACTGCAACTAGCCTACGGTCCCTCATTCCACACATTTATGTCCTACCCCAGGAAGTGTGCCCCTTATCTATTCAACAGTCCTTTGATTGCCCCACTTCCCTTCTGGGGCTTCAACAACATGTCAGACAGGAAGTTTCAGAGCCCTGTATCTAATGTCCAGTGCATCGGTGAACAATTCCCAACAAACTCTCACCTGGAGAGAATGCTCACAGGCCTGACAACCTGCCTCTTTGATAATAAACAAGCCTTCCCAAGCATGGGGTTAAGCAATAACAATAAGTTATAGCGAAATATGTATTCCTTCATCGAGAAAATTCGTCTGAATGATCCCCGAAAATGAGTGATCATCCCCCGAACTACTCTAAGGCAAGCAATATATATTGCATGCCTTCAACTCAACACTTGTCACCTTCAGAATAGTTTTAGCCACTTGGTGACTCGTTCCCTACCCTCGAGAACTTAAGATAAATACATATCCCTAAATTAAACTACCATAAATATTAATAAAATATTCCCTTGACTTAAACTTCCCCTTTTTCCTTTTCCGTAGAGTTTAGCTCCCCGTCTCTTTTCATCTGAGTTGAGTCTGCATGCAGTGATGTGATTATATTAACAATCTTGAGGGTGATTACATTTACAATACATGTGCATTACTTTTTGCATCTAGGCTCACCAGCCTTAAAACACAACATATATACAAAGGCTCTCTGACCTCAAAACTGCGCACTTAATCTGGTGTGCGCAAGACTCTGGGATGTGCACACTCTTCCTTTGGTGCGCCATCCTCACACACTTTCACAGATACACGCTACACTATGAAATGTGCATGTTCTTTCATTGATGCACAAACTTCGCGCAATCACCAACTACGGAATGCACACACAAAACTTAATCCAAGACTTGATACATTCCCCTAGGGGTATTACATTTCCCTCCCCCTTATTTATGCATCGTTCTCAGTGCATTACATACACATGTATACTCAACTTTCAAAAGTCTTCAAAGAGATGTAGATACTCTATCTACATAACATCCTCATGTTCTCAGGTTGCATTCTTAGGATCGTAACAGGTCCATTGGACCTTTACTAGTCCTACTGCGTGATTGTGGAGCATCTTGATTTTCTGACCCAATCTACGCACTGGTTGAACTCGGAAGTCGCCCTCTTGATCCACCAGAATCACATTCCAATCAATGACATGATTAGTATCAGATACATACTTTTTAAGTAAAGAAACATGGAATATGTTATGAATACTCAAGGATGTAGGTAGAGTCAACATATATGCGACATGACCAATCCTCTCTATAATTTCGAATGACTCACAATATCATGCTACTAGCTTAGAGCAATTCTCCAACTTCAGGGAACTTCCTCTTGCTTTCACTTTTAGGAACACATGGTCACCCACTTTAAATTCTCTAAAAGTTCGGCCTTTATCTATGCATCTTTTATGTCTGTCTTGGGAAACTTTTAAATTTTGCTTTATTTTTATCATTTGCTCTTCCATTTCCCATAGCATGTATGGCCCAACCACTGTGCGGTCTGTTGGGTTATCCCAACTCACGGGTGTGTTGCACCTTCTACCATACAATGCTTCAAATGGACTCATCTTTAAAGATGTTTGATATCCTTTATACAAACAAACTCTACCAAATGCAAGTAGTCTTCCCATTTTGATGGTTTATCCATCACATACATCCTTAGCATATTTTCTATTACTTGATTTACCCTCTATGTTTGTCCATTTGTCTCATGGTGATATGTTATGCTAAAGTTCAAACTTGTCCCAATTCCTTTAAATAATCCTTTCAAAAAATTGGAAGTGAACTTGAGATTTCTGTCAGACACAATTGTCTTAGGAACACTGTGAAATTTAGCAATTTCTCTCATGTAGATATCGACAATATTAGTTTCCTTGTAAGTTGATTTCACTAGAACAAAATGGGCAGCTTTTGTGAGCTTATCCACTACCACCATGATGGAATCATGTTGCTTGGTTGATTTAGGAAACTTAGTTATAAAATCCATCGTTATAACTTCCCACTTCCGCTTAGGAATGAGCAAAGGCTGTAGCAAACCAACTGGATGTCTGTGCTCAACTTTGACCTTTTGACACTCAAGGCATCTAACAATAAAATCAACAACTTCATTTTTCATACTTGGTCAATAGTATTGCTTCTTGACTACGACAATTGTCTTCTGGTAACCTAGATGTCCAACATAAGGAACCTTATGCATCTTTGACAATATCAGGCCCTTCAACGCCTCATCATTTGGCACATAGACTCTGCATCTATACATGATGATCCCATCCTCTCTTAGTTCATAACCTTCCAAATTGTGTTGTGAGATACCTTGATGTAAAGTTTCCTTTATGTCCACATAGCGCTGATTTGATTTGGCAACTTCCAAAAATTTGTCGCACAAATATGTCTGATACATGCTAATGGTTGTAACATGCATCTCATGCACTCTCCTGTTGAGTGCATCAGCCACGTTATTCTCTTTACCCTTGATATGCTTTATATCAAAGTCATACTCATTGAGGAATTCTTACCACCTGCTTTGTTAGACATTTAAACTTGGTTGTCCAAACAAATATTTCATAGCACAATGGTCTGTTCTCAGCTCAAATCTTTTACCCATGAGATAGTGTCTCTACATCTTCAAGGCATGCACTATAGCTACCAATTCTAAATCATGGGTGGCATAGAGCCTTTCGTTCTCTTTTAGCTTTCTTGATTCATACCATACTGCATGCTCATTCTGACTAAGGACTCCACCGAGTCCTTCCTTGCATGCATCCATGCACACAACGAAGTTTGCAGCTAGATCTACAATCCTTAGTATCGACACACAACTTTCTCAATTCACAATCCAGAGTCCATTCAAATTGCACACCTTTCTTCTATAGGGATGTGATTGGATGTGCAATCTTTAAGAAGCCTTCAATAAACCTTATGTAGTACCTTGTTAGTCCCATGAAAGATCTCACTTTTGTGACATTTCTTGGTGTTGGCCATTCCTCAATGCCTTTTAACTTCGTTAGGTCCACAATTATTCCTTCCTCTGAAATGATATAACTCAAATAATGAATCTTCCTTTGGTAAAATAAACACTTACTCAACTTTACATAAAGCTGATGCTCCCTCAATACCTTCAACACCATCTTCAAGGGCTGCTCATGTTCTTCTTCGGATTTAGAGTAAATAAGGATGTCATCCGAAAATACGACGACAAACTTATCCAAGTATTCTATGAAAACTCCATTCATTAAACACATGAAGACAACTTGTGCATTCGACAACCCAAATGGCACCACTGTGAACTTGTAATGGCCATACCTAGTTATGAAGGTAGTCTTGTTGATGTCTTCCTCTTTTATTCTCACTTGGTGATATCGAGATCTAAGATCAATCTTGGAAAACATCCTTGCACCCCTTAGCTGATCAAACATGTCATCTATCCTTGGCAAATGATATTTGTTCTTCACTGTTACCTTGTTCAACTGCCTGAAGTCGATATAGAGACTCAGTGTACCATCTTTCTTTTTCACAAAAAAAACTGGCGCACCCCAAGGTGACACACTTGGACGTATATACCCCTTCTTCAGAAGCTTTTCAAGTTGCATATGCAATTCCTTTAGCTCTGGTGTACTCATCATATAAGGAGTCTTGGATACAAGAGTAGCTCCCGACATCAAATTTATAGAGAAATTGATATCTCTTTTTGGTAGCAACCCCGGTATTTCTTTAAAGACATCCTCGAATTCTTTCAGTACTGCACAGTATTCAACACTTGGCACTTTATCCATGGGTGCCTCCTCTATGTGCACTGTAAATACTTGACATCCTTTCCTGTAGCTTTTTTTCAATTACAAGGTTGAAATTTCTCTGATAGTCACAACTCTTGGAATGCCTTGAACTGTTCTCAAATTTCCTTATTCATCCATGCAAGTAAATGTTTTATTATAATAGTCTAGAACAACATGATGTCGGTCCAACCAACCCATGCTAATGAGGCAATCATACGAGCCCAAATGTATGATATTCAAATTAGCCTTTATGCGTAGACCATTCATATCCATTGAACATGTCTCAATCATTTCATTAATTTTCTTTTTTACCCCTGTAGCCAATTGCACCAACCAAGGTTTTCCAAGTTTGCTTCTCGACAATTTGAGTCTTTCCACCATTTTAGGATCTAGATAACTATGAATAGCTCCTGAGTTAATTAAAATAGCAATTATTTGATCATTAATCTTACCTTCCACCTCGATCATGTGTGATTGAAACTCAACTTGCTTGTTGTCTAGGGCTGCGTAAATTCTAGGTACACTTCTACCATGTCTTTGACTGTCGCAACTTGTCGTACATTGTGCGTAATCCTCGTTTTTTCACCTATTTGAGGGCAATCTTTTAACATATGGTTTATGTCACAACCCCAACACTTCATTAGAGGCTGCCTTGGCATGGTTTCCATTGCCTTAGTCATTCTGGGCTCCTTCGAAGTTGGTTGTCCTTGCACAATATTTATGAAAAATGATGGCTTAGTCCCTTTCTTCCTATGTTCCACCTTGCTTTTCATCTTGTCTTCCCAAGCCTTTTGGAAATTCGGTCTTCCCCTTTGCTGATCATAGAGACATTTATCTCTCCTTATAGTTTCTTCCAATGTCTTGGGATCATCATATTGTATCTTATTGCTAATAAATGATGGCAATCCACTCAAGGACCTTTGAATCTTCACCTGTTCATCCTTGATAAAAGACACATATTTCTTATTGTTAATAAATGATGGCAGTCCACTCAAGGACCTTTGAATCTTCACCTGTTCATCCTTGATAAAAGACACATATTTCAGCAGTTCTAAAAATCTCCTTTTGTACTCATCCATGGTCACGCTCCCAAGCTTGAGTTCAAAGAACTCCTTCATTTTTCTATCATAGTAGCGCTTGGTTAAATATTTCTTTTCAAAATATTGCTTGAATTCCCTCTAAGTAACCTTCTTCTCATCAATGTCTTGCACTTGCACATATTGATCCCACCACATTGATGCTTTCCCCTTGAGCTGATAAATAACAATTCGCCTTTCATCGTGTGAGGAGTAATTATGCAGTTGGAAGTATTTCCTCATACCCAACAACCAAGTCTCTGCATCCTTATCCTTCTTACACTCACCATCAAAAGTAGGAGACTTGATCTTATTCATTTCTCCTTGTAGCTCGCCCACCCCATTCCTTCTCTTATGATTTTTGATAGGAGATGGACTCAAACTACTGTGCACTCTCCCAACTGAATATCTTGGAGAGTGATGGAGATGCGTGTCAAGGATTTTTGGTTTTCTTCCATCATCATGAGATCTGTGTCTTCTTGACCTACTTGTCTATGTCTCCTTATCCATCTTTTTCTCAATTATGTCCAAGATTTGTAGCAACTTGATGTTGAATCCATCTTGTTCCTCCTTGGCTTTCATAAGCATGTCATTATCAACTTTATAACTTTGGACATCATTTTGAAATTTTTTTATGGTATCTACCAAGTTCATGCTCTCTTCTAAGCCTTCTCTATGTCCATTGGATTTTGTACCTTCAATAACCATACTAGCGTACAACCTTTCCATTTCTTCATCCTGACTCTAGGTTCTCTGCGCATTTTCCTTGCTTTTAATCTCTGCATTGATCCTATCCTGAACTAATTGTTGTTAATTCTGCAAAAAATGTAGTCAACAAGATTTGTTAGACTAATCAATGCAACAATTTTATGAGAGTTATAGACAATTTGTTTGAATCCATTTTTTCCTTTTCCCTTGGATGATTTTTAACATCCAAACTCTAGTGTGCACACCCGTGCATCACTATTTTTTCACGCATCACAACTCTATATCGTGCACCAGTGGTTTTCTGCACAAAATAAAGTATGCACTGCGCAACACCAATACTTAACGCACATGTCTATTTCATGCTAATCGCTAGCCCATACAAGTCCAATGTTGAATCAATTGCTTTGATACCAGGATGTAACATCCCTAGCCTCCTAGGCTAGACCATGTCACTGCAACCTCAGCTTTTATCGCTAGGATATTCTTTGTAGTAGCCCAAGCTCACTACTAGACAATGCTACTTCAAAATTCCTAATGCGCAGATACTACTTATAACACTCTCCTTGTTACAAGTAGATCGGGTTAATTGTGCACAACCTTAAGGTACTGCACCTAGATTTGTGTTGAGTCTCACTCTATGAGTATACCTCTTTTAATACAATTATAGCAACGAAATAAATGTCACAAAACCACTGCATGCTTAACCCTTCATAACACATAAAGATTGTTGTACGCGCAAATACTCTGCTCACATAATACTATTATGTGGACAATCAATCCAATGATGCATGCATATTCTATCATCTTTGTGCGCGTGGACTGCTTCATTGCGCACTCGACGAATCATACCATGCCTAGGTATCCTGTAATCATACCACATAATTTATCTTACAGGAATAACTGTCATACTTCTCATGTGCAACAATATATACAGATTAATCATATATTTAGCTAACATGAAACACTTATAACCATCATGCCCACATATGTCGCAGCATACTGGAATAAGAAACACATATATAAATATATATGCAACAACATTACACTGAATGAACCACAACATTCAGATGCAATTTCATATAGGAAAATAAACCCTTTTAAAATATAACATTAGAGTACACAGTAATTAAACAAGCTTGTGAAGGACACTTATATTTTATGAAAATTTACCAACTGTGTGTTGGACTCAGAGGTTCCTCCTAGCCATAGACTATGTCGCTCATAGTCTTTTAGCGACAGGTCACCCCCGAGTTGGGGCAAAAACTCCACAGGAAAAAGGGTTCTTACCGCCATGCTATGGTACAATATTCAACAAAAAGACTTGGTCCAAGGTGTCGACTGCTACAACTAGCCTACAGTTCCTCATTCCCCACATGTTTGTCCCACCCCAGGAAGTGTGCCCCTTCTCTGCTCAACAGTCCTTCGACTTCCCCACTTCCCTTCCGAGGCTTCAACAACAGGCCGAATAGGAAGTTTCAGAGCTCTGTATCTAATGTCTAGCGCACCATGGAACAATTCTCAACAAACTCTCACCTAGAGAGAATGCTCAGGGGCTTGACAACCCGCCTCTTTGATAATAAAAAAGCCTTCCCAAGAACATGGTTAAGAAATAACAGTTAGTTACAACAAAATACGTATTCCTTTGTCGAGGAAATACGTCTAAATGATCCCCGAAAATGAGTGATCATCCCCCGAACTACACTAAGGCCAACAATATATATTGCATGCCTTCAACTCAACACTTGTCTCTTTCAGAAGTAGCTTTAGCCACTCGGTGACTCATTCCCTACCCTCGAGAACTTAGGATAAATACATATCCATAAATTAAACTACCAAAAATATTAATAAATATTCCCTTGACTTAAGCTCCCCCTTTTTCCTTTTCCATAGAATTTGTCCCCCAGTCTCTTTTCGTCCGAGTTAAGTATACGTGTAGTTATGTGATTATATTAACAATCTTGAGGGTGATTACATTTACAATATAGGCGCACTAGCCTTTTTGCATCCAGGCTCACCAACCTTAAAACACGACATATATACCAAGGATTTTTGGCCTCAAAGTTGCGTGCTTAATCTGGTGTGCGCAAGACTTTGGTATGTGCACACTCTTCCTTTAGTGCGCCATCCTCACACACTTTCACAGGGGCACACTACACTATGAAATGTGGACGTTTTTCATTAATGCACAAATCTCGCGCAATCACCAACTATGGAATGCGTGCACAAAACTAAATCCAAGACTTGATACCAACAACTTCCCATCTTATACACACACACACACACACACACACACACACACACATTTGGGGTTCATCCTAGGGGTATTACAGAAGTGATGACTTGGAGATTCTTACGATAATCATTAGTGCACGAGTGTAATTTAAAATTTGATGGAATAAATTAAAAGGTTGAAATGTAAAATATTTAACTAGGGAAGTGGAAGAATGATATAAGCTTGTTACATTGTTGGAG
>JASDQU011506051.1:17579-28897 GCA_032191745.1 Picea mariana | reverse complement strand
TTTCTTCCCTTGTTGAGAAGGGTTTCCCAGGATACTTCTTGTGTTCTTGTGCATGGTTATTCTTCTTGTGATCTTGGTTTGCTGCAGTAGTTATGGTTCAGTGTATGCTACATAGTAAGAAAATTAAAATGCATCAGCTTACCATAAATTCAACACAATTACTGACTCATCTATATGCTTTTCTGAAATTTCCAGGTGAAATTTATTTTCTTGTTCACTATGAAGCTTTGGCTCTACAGGATCTAAATATTCAATACAAGCTTCTACCTCTACAAGGTGAGATTCCATGGCCTTTAACTGATTTGCATAGATAAATTCCGAGGCATGAATGACTTCTTTCTTATTAGGATCTGGTGAAGCATCTTTATTATCTGAACTGACTGTCTTTATAGTCGAAGGTTCCTTCTCCTTCGTCTTTTCCATAAAAGCATCAATCAATTCTTAGCAAGTATTAACTTCGTTATCCTTGAGCTCCGTGAACCAATCAAGATCATCATCATCGAAGGACAAGATAAACAACTTTATTTTATATCTTCATATAAGTAATTGCAACACCATTTATTAAAGCAATGGGAAACTCTCTTATCATGATGTCTAGCATCAGCATTATTACTTTGAAAACAAGGCAAATTTTGTAAATCATTTTCTGGAATTACATGTGGATAACCACTTATTGCAGAAAAATCAATAGGTCTATAAAGATCCTCCATTTCTAAACTAGATTTATTAAAAAGCAGAAAAGTCTAACAAAAATCGACTGGGACCCAAAAATTACTAAGGATCCTACGAGAAGAAAGCTTTGGCTAGCCTCCTCCCAAAACCCTTTCCGGTTCATGGATAAAGCTAAGCAAACCGTGAGTTCCTCCTTGCGGAATACTTTGTCAAATTATTTGGAAGTGGAGTTGCCAGATGATCAAGTTTATTCTAAACAAACAAGAAACATCAAGGAAAGAAAAAAAGGAAAAAAGAAAACAAAAAGTCGTACTTCGGGAATAGAAAGATTTATCCCCGACAACCGTGCCAAAAATGTTGTGGCCTTTATACACACTTGGGCTATCGTGGAAGAAATCTTCAATCCACTTAGTGTGTCCTTGGGGGCAAGTCTCGATTCAAGGTGTTGTCACCTGATCCTTGACTCCTCCATCTAGGCCAACTCCTAGTGAAGCCAAGGGGGGTAGTCCCTAACAAAAATACTATGGCTTTTAAGCTAATCTAAGCAAAAGAAACCACTCTAGGAGTTTATAGCAAAATAACATTTTAAGTATAACATTCAACATTCATTCATTCGATAGACAAGATAAGCATTGATAACAGAAAAGATGTCCAACCATAGAAGATACATGCACAATGAAGTAAAGGATACAATATCTACAAGTAATTAAAAGATTATTAGACAATCACCATATCATGAATGAAATACCGCTCATAAAGAAAAAGGTTGTGAAACATGAGACCAATGCCTTAAAGGTATCGTGGGCAGTTGTTGAACGTGTGTTTTATTAAGTTTTTATTGAAGGTAGATTAATGAGAAAAGTGTGGCCACTTTAGAGGCTATCTCTTTGTTTGCAAATATGCTAAGAACTTACCGAAAGCCCAAGGCTTCACCAGTAAGTTCAATGAAGGTGTTGGATGTCCAACACGAGGAGAATCTAGATCACAAAGTTCCCGTCTGACTTCACACACTCCCTTCATGCGGTTTCCCTCGCATTAAGATAGCTACTATCAAGATTTCCCTGATTAAATCTACTCCACACTGACTAGCCCCGGTTCTGATGAATCCCAGGATTGAGCTAGGCTCGCAAGGGTTCAGAGCATACACCGGGGAGATGAGGGGAAGGTTCATTTTAAAGCATGGAAATGTTGAAAGAGAAAAGTGAAAAACTGAAATGTTGTCTAATTACTAAATGCGAAAAGGAAAAACTAAACGAGCAAAAGATTACTTTGCTTAGATGAAATTGAAAGTTGTGATTGATTGATAGGTTAATTCCCTTAGATTGTGTGTTTTGAAAGCATGAAATCAAGAAAATCATAAGGAAATAAAGCATAAAACCACACCACTGATTCCCCTAAAGGGGATGACAAAACTGGGCACTATGAGGCCCGCTTTTATTAATGCCTATTACACTTGAGAAACTGAGTTTCCTTTTTTCCTTTTTTTATGAACTTTGGATCCTTATAGAATGGATCAAATTATTAGAAAATATTACAAAAGACTTTCCAAAAGTCTTGGTCTTCAAGGGGTTCAACTTGGGGTAGAACTTCTTAACTTCAGCTTCAAATTCGCCAGAGTTCCCCCTTGTTTTGTGATGGACCTGCTAAAAACCAACAAAGAAAAAGATTTAAAAATGATAGAAAACACTTTAAGAAACTAAAAAATAAAATGAAGAAACTTAACCAAATTTTTCTGATATTTTATTATATAAGAATGCAACTTTTTAGGGTTTTTTAGAAGAGGTTAGAGGCCTCTTGGTTGCTTGAATGCCCCAAAATCGTCCAAATTGAACAAAGCTTCTCCTTGGTTGTCCAATAACCCTTTAAAAATATCATAAAATCGCTTAATGAAAGGGGATATTTTCTTCAGTTAGATCTAGATTCGTTAGATAAATTTTAAATAAAAATCAGATCTAGAAATCCTATGCATGCATAAGAAAAAACTAAATATTTAGCCTTAGATATTAGATTGAAATGCTTGCATATAGATAATAGGTAACCAAGAAATTAAATATTAGAAGGGTGAGAAAAAGAGAGAGAAAGGCTTTCTTCAAGACTTGAATCTTGAGCTATGGGGTCTTCTAGTGAAAGGATGAGGGACTCGTTCTCAAATGATCTTGAAGTATGTGGAAGATTGCGCTCAAATCAGCCACCACTTCAAGTATGAGGACCTGCAATCTTGATAAACCTACATACAACTTGTTAAATATCAGTGTTCACTACGCATGAAATCTAAATAGCATGCAATTAAGAAAAATTAACATGCAAATTGTCAACCACATATGTAAAGTAACAAAATATCTTAATATCCAAGCTAGTTAAGAAGATCTTTCCTATTGGGTCATAGCACCCCTATCAAGGCCAATCTACAAATTGAAATGCATGTAAACAAAATACAATTACCTCATAAATTTAAACCATGAACATCAACATTCACACAATGCTACCATCCACCATATGACCTCCAAAGTCTTTTTTATTCAAACTTGAAAGAAAATTACAAATATACAATACAATAGCATAAGCTCTTTCCCCCAGGCTCTAACTAACTCAAATGAGGAGGGTCGACCTTCCTTTATAATGAAAAGGGTGAAGTTTTCAAGAGAAGGGCGCATG
Source organism: Picea mariana (assembly GCA_032191745.1). NCBI lineage: Eukaryota > Viridiplantae > Streptophyta > Pinopsida > Pinales > Pinaceae > Picea > Picea mariana. The sequence continues at coordinate 25,570 of JASDQU011506051.1, read as the reverse complement.
GAAAGAGAGGGAGTGCGCCTAGATAAGTGAGGGATGTGCATGAGTGGAGTGGGATAGAGTGGAGTGAGTGGTGGGTGGAGTGGAGTGATGTGAGGGTGAGTCGAAGAGAAGTGAGGGTGAGGGGGAGTGGAATTGGAGTGGTAGGTGAGGGTGAGGGCGAGTTGTACACTGGGATTAGCGCCCCCTCTTGCAAGTGCACCATCTAAGAAGGGAAGTGTGCTTAGCTTCATAGGGATCTTCACCACTATGCCAAGTCACTCAATCAAGGCACCCTCCACTCTAGTTGCCCTGCCACACAATCCAGGAACTCCAAACACGAGGAAACATGTCCCCGTCATGTTTGCTAAAATTTAGCAAATTTAATTATTGTCTTTTAACCTTTTTTAGAGAAAAATTCAACTTCGAGTGATTAAAATCATTTTTTTGCCTCAAGAAAGGGGGGAATAGGGTTTAGGAGGTGCTCTGACTTAAAAAATAAGCACAAACATGCCATCTGACAACAATTGATGCCACTTTTATGACTTTATTGACTCTTACAATTAAAATTATCCGTTTTACGGAAAAAAAAAATTTAATGATTAAAAACTTTAAAAAATCCTAGGGGGGACTTAGCACAATTTCTTTATGACTCAATACACGACTTAGCTTGAATTCATATACATTTAGACACTAGACATTGATTATACCATGCCAAGGCCTAACCACCAGTACATACTCCAGATTTGGAGGTGATTTTGAGTGAAAAAACTTAGAAATTATTGATCGCCTAATTTCTCATGCAAGAAATAATTAACAAGTGAAAAAAAACACTCTAGAATACATACTCATGCTCAGGTCTTAGGTGGCCAATAGTGTTTTACAAATTTCATGCTAAATTCATTTATTACAATGCCCTCGAAGGGATGGAAATGCGGAAAAAGTTGGTCAAATAGACCAGCTGAACTTTTGAACTCTAAATTTTGAACAAGGATTTGTTCAATCCTTGGTGGCTCGCTGGAAGTCCATCCTAGTGCAACTTGGTGGATAACAGTAGCCACTAGCCGAAACAACTCCTTTCAAAAGATGCTCGTGAATCTATTGTCCCTATCACTCACAATCGTTTTGGGTAAACCATGCAATCTGAAGACTTCCCTGAAAAACAGATATGCCACCTAAGATGCGCTAAAGTCCATGGAGATGGCGAAAAAGTGAGAAAAATTGGTCAGTCGATCTACTACCACAAGTATGCAATCCTTCCCCTATGCCTTGCGGAGTCCTGTAATAAAATCCATAGATAAACTCTGTAATGTCCCTTTCCAAATAGGAGCTCCAGAGAGGAGGCTTAATGGTCTAAACAACCTCGTTAGACTATACCTAGGGCCAGAAAGGGGTAAACAAGGTTACTAGAGGTCATCCCAGTCAAATGTGTTATAATCGGAAAGTGACATTGAGCTAAAAGTGGCTAAGGGAGCTTTTAATGCAACTTGAGCTAAAAATAGAATAGATGAGCTAAAATTAGAAGTCAACAGCGAATTAGGGTTTCAGGCAGCTATAAGAAAATGTACAGCAACCTAATTCATCATTATGCAGATTTTGACTTGTCATTGAGGAGAAAGGCGCATCTCAGGAGAGGTAGCTCAGTGGATTCTAGGAGGAATACACCAGTGGTTGATTTCAGTGTTGAGAGACACACCCTAGTCACCGGGGAGATCACACAGGTCTTCCATTAGTCTTCAGCAGCAGTTCTACAGGGATCAACAGCAGGGGCGCACTTGTTCAATGACAGGGCGCAACTTCTGAGGAGGTTTAGTGGATCGACTTGTCCCATTCAAGGAGAGTTCAGAAATTCCCCTCCGACCCATTTGAGAGGCAGGCCATATGCATCTTTTGCCTGGTTTCTCGTCAGATTCCGACAGGGGAATCATCAGGGACAAATTTTCCGGACATTGGGAGTGCGACACTTGGGGAGGACACATTCGAGGTTCCCAAACGATCATCAGATCACATCTAGGGAAACCCTTCCGACCCATTTCACAGTAGGCCGAGGCGATCAGTTTGAGACACATCTCAGCCGATTCCAACGATGGAATCACTAGGGCGCAGTTTTCTAGTAGTAGAGGGGCGCATCCCCCCAGAGGCATCCATCCGGGTCCAGACACATCAACAGAGGGGTCGGTCAGTCACCAGAACTGAGAAGGACAACAGGGTGCATTGTTTGGGACAGTTTCCAGACCGATCTGAGAGATCTAGCCACCAGGGAAAACTTTCCAAACTTGCAGCAGTTACCGCGTGAGCCGCCATAGCTTGTAGATCATCCATTGATCCTGCAGTGTCATCTATCATCGAGTATTATCATTTTAATTTTCTTATTGTAATCCGGCTAAGATCCTATTGTCATTTATCTAGCCGAGTGATTTATTTTATTGTCAGCCACATTCAACATTGTACTCCGAATATATCATAATATACAATTTATAGTCTTTTGTCTCATTCACCATCTGTATACTCAATATATATGTTGTAAACAATTAATCATACACACACATTAGCAAAGTTTCCCAGACTAGCCAAGTCAGGAACATTACATTTATATCAAAGCTATAGTCTTGCCAGTCTGTGACTAAAGACGATGAGTGCAGCAGAGGACCCAGAAGGTCGTGAGCACGTAGGTGACGAATATGTCACTACAACAGACATGATGAGGGAAGACCTAGACCTAATTTTCCCCCTTTTCCTCTCAGCTCAAAGGAAGAGGAAGAGGCACAAAGGGAAGCAGATAGAAGGGCAGAGTGTGAGGTTGAGCATGGCAGAGCATGCGGTTGAGCATGAGGTAGAGAGGATGTTAGGAGATAGATATGAGAGACCAAAGGGCAGTGGTAAGGCCCCCATGGACTCAGAGGCAGCCTTCATGCAGGTACTCGGCAATCTGGTAGTCAGTCAACAGGCCATGACTCAGTCCTTGGCGCAGATGGCTGATAGATTGGCTATAGTGGGCACCCCGGGCACACAAGCCCCACATGCAACACAAGGGAACTCAGGGGCAGGCAGTAGACCCCAGTCTCCTACTCACACATACACCTCTTCAAGTAGGATTCCCAGGCCATTGTTTCCCAGTTTCCAGAGGGCACCCCCAGTAGCAGCATAGCAGCCGATAGCACAGAGATCGCCCACTCAGGCAGAGGACATTGCAAAGTACAGAAGGGAGTATGCAACATTGGGTCATGACTTCCATCAGGACATGAGCCTGGTCGAGTATTGTGGACTCGTACTCGGGAACTGCCCTAGAGAGCCACACAGAGGAGGACAGCAGCAACAGCAAGTGCATAACATTGATTTCATCCGGAAAGTTGGTAAACTCACCATATCTTCTTTTGACGGATCGTCCAAATGCACCGCCAGAGCTTGGGTACAAAAGCTAGACCCATACTAAAAGCTCAACCAGATGACCGAGACAAAGGCCATTAGTTTCACTACCCTACACTTGGAGGGTGAAGCACACGAGTGGTGGCACCATGGATTGGTGACGTTGGGACACAGTCACATCACCTCCTACAGGTAGTTCACAGAGAGACTCATGGACAGGTTTGACAGGAGGGATCTCGAGATCCACTTTAGGGATATAGCCCAGTTGAGACAAACTCGCATAGCAGAAGCATTCATCACGGAATTTCAGCACGTAGCAGTGGCAGTGACAGATATATCAGAGCCCAAGATGATCATGTTATTCACAGAGGGACTCACAAAGCCCTCGAGAGGATGGGTGAAGGCATACAGGCCCCACACCTTGCAGGATGGCATCTTACGCACTCGAGATTTGGCAGACTCAGTACCAAAGACTAAACCCTTTTCCAAACCCTTCATACCACAGAAGGACCAAGACAGGAAGCCATTCCAAAAAGAATGGAAGGGCAAGGAGAAGTTGGATGATGAGACGAGGCGAGAGCTTATGAGGAAGAAGCTTTGCTTCAGCTGCAGAGACCCTTAGGTCCCAGGCCACAGGTGCATGGGCAAGGGAGAGATTCATTATATTGAGGTGGCAACAGACAGTGTGGACAGTGAGGAGGAGGAGCATGACAGTGGATACACTAGCTCAGAGGTGTAGTCTTCACAGGCAGAGGAGCAGCCTCCCCGTAGACCACCGACATCGACAGGGATCCACCCACCAGTAGTTCCATAGCCTCCTAAGCAGGTTAACAGACGAAAACCAACAAAGCGAGGAGTCATAGTGACCTTGTATGGTGTTCCCAGGTATGATACCCTTCGGATCAGAGGGACTATTCAAGGACAACAGACAATCGACCTGATAGATAGTGGGGCCACCCACAACTTCATTGATGCTTCATTGGTATCGAGACGGGCACTTCAGACAGAGGAGTTTGAGGAGTTCGATGTTGCAGTAGCAGATGGCCATACAGTGGAGTGTCTAGACAGAGTTCCGAACTTGGAGATTAAGTTAGGCAACTACACAGTGAGAGACACATTTTATGTGGTTGACCTATCTGACACAGATGTGGTATTGGGAGTCCAGTGCATGATCACCTTGGGAAAAATCACCACCAAATACCAAACTTTGGAGATGGGGTTCAGAGACAGTGACGTGAAGATAGTTGTTCTTAGAGGCATGTCAACAGGAGCACCTAGGACAGTTTCGACCAAGAGGATGGAGAGGATATTCAGACATGGGGAGTTACCATATGTCGCAGAGTGCTTGATCACTACGTGCAAGGATTCAGAGGGTCGATATTAGTGTCATACAGAGATCAAGGACTTGTTGGGACGACATCACCAGGTTTTTGGGTTGATTCCACCAGGGAGACCACCTGACAGGGGGTTTGAGCACACCATTGAGTTGGAGGAGGGGGTCAAACCTATGATCACACCCCCCTATCGTCATCCTAGGAGGTTCAAGGATGAGATAGAGAAATCAATTAAGGAATTGCTAGCGATGGGACACATCAGACCTAGCAGCAGTCCATTCGCTTCTTCAGTTGTCTTAGTTCTGAAGAAGGATGGTACCATGAGGATGTGCATTGATTATCGTTCCTTGAACAAGAAAACCATCAAGAACCGGTATCCTATCCCTCACATTGATGAGTTGATGGATGGACTGCATGGGGTAGTTTCCTTCTCAAAGATTGATCTACACTCTGGGTATCATCAGATCAAAATCCGACAGCAGGGAATAGAGAAGACGGCATTTTGGTGTCACTTTGGACATTTAGAATTTCTGGTTATGCCATTTGGGCTAACCAACGCACCAACTACATTTCAATCTTGCATGAACCACATATTCAGGGATCAGTTGAGGAAATCAGTCTTGGTTTTCTTCGACGGCATTTTGGTCTATAGCAAGACATGGCAGGAGCATATGAGGCACTTGGATGGGGTATTGAGCATCATGGAGGCGCAATCACTATACGCCAAAGAGTCCAAGTGTGAGTTCGGTATGATAGAGCTACTTTAATTGGGTCACATCATCAATGCATAGGGGGTACAGGTACACCAGGGGAAGATCAGGGCCATTCTGGATTGGCCAACGCCCAAGAATGTGATAGAGTTGAGGAGCTTCTTCGGGTTATGCAGCTATTACATCCAGTATGTCAAGGGTTTTTCTTAGCTGAGAGCACCACTGACGGATCTCACCAAGCATGGGGCTTTCGTCTGGACCGATGAGTCACAGAAAGCCTTTGATCACATGAAGGAAGTCATGGGCACATGCCCAGTGTTAGCATTACCAAACTTCACTCTGCCATTTGTATTAGAGTGTGATGAATTCGGCGAGGGCATCGAGGTAGTTTTGATGCAAGGAGGACACCCCATTGTATTTGAGAGCAGAAAACTCGGTCAGGTCGAGAGGTTGTACTCCATCTATGACAAGGATATATTGGCAATCATGCATGCCTTGACCAAATTCAAACAATATTTGGTGGGTAGCAAATTTGTGGTCAAGATAGATCACAACATCTTGAAGTATTTCCTTGAGCAGAAGGACCTCAGTGAGCGCCAACAGAAATGGGTGACAAAGGTACAGTCATTCGACTTCGACAGAGTACGTCAAGGGGAAGAAGAACATTGTGGTCGATGTGCTATCTAGGAGGCCTGCGGCATGTTCTTTGATGGAGATTTCAACGGATTGGAAATCCCACTTGTTAGTGGAATATTCCAAGAACCAGTTCGCTTGCGAGATTATGGATGGACAGATTCAGGATGACAGGTACAGGGTCATTGACGATGTCATATTCTACAAGGACAGAGTCTACTTGGTACCAGATTCAGGGCTCAAGAAGAAGATCCTTGCAGTTGTTCATGATTCACCACTAGCAGGCCATCAGGGGTTTTTCAAAACCTACAGGCAGATCGGAGAGAGGTTCTCATGGAAGGGCCTCAAACAAGACGTTATGCGATACATCAATGAGTGTGTGACTTGCCAGCAGAACAAGTCAGAGCATACGCTTCTAGCAGGGCTACTTCAGCCACTTCCCATTCCAGAGCAGAAATGGGAGAGCATCTCAATGGACTTCATCACAAGCCTTCCCAAGGTCCAAGGTAAGGACTGCATCTATGTAGTGGTCGACAGATTGACCAAGTTTGCTCACTTTTATGCCATACCGACAGAATACAGTGCAGTTCAAGTAGCCAAGCTATTCTTCAGAGAGGGCTTCAGACTTCATGGGTTGTTGAGGAACATCATCAGTGACAGGGACAGTCGGTTTATTGTGACATTCTGAAGGGAGTTGTTTAGATTGGTGGGGACCGAGTTGACACCCAGCATTAGCTATCACCCTTGGACAGATGAGAAGACAGAGATCATCAACAAGTGGGTTGAAGGGTATTTACAGAACTATGTGGGTGGACAGCAGAGAACATGGGTCAGGTGGTTGCATTTAGAAGAGCATTGTTACAACACCACTTTCCACATGTCCATTGGTATGAAACCCTTCAGAGCATTATACGGGTATGATGCTCCCACTTTGATAGACTTGGTTTTCGGGGAGAGCAAAACTCTCAAGGCTAAGGATTAGATCAAAGAGAGTCGGGAGATTCTGAAATTGTTAAAATAGAAACTGCAGACAGCACAAAATCGACAGAAGATGAGTGCCGACAGACACAAGATAGAGCGCAGCTTTGAGGATGGGGATTTGGTTTTCTTGAGACTCCAACCTTACAGATAGTCATCTCTGAAGAAGAGTGGGGCCAAGAAGCTCAAGCCCAGATTTTATGGACCTTACAGGATCATGCGTCGGGTAGGCGAGGTTGCCTATGAGCTAGAGCTTCCAAAGGGGAGCAAGATTCATAACGTGTTCCACGTATCTTGCCTCAAGAAGGCAGCGGGAAACTTTATCAGCACATCAGAGGAGCTACCCCCATTGGATGAGGAGGGGCGGTTGGAATCAGTTCTGGCAGAGGTACTAGAGTTCTGAGAGAGAAAACTGAGGAGCAGGGTCATCAAAGAGTGTTTGATCAGATGGAAAGGGCTTCTGGTAGAGGATGATATTTAGGAGAGCAAGCAAGTGTTGCAACACCCTGGATTGGTATTGCTTGAGGACAAGCAATTACGAGAAGCGAGGACTATAATGTCCCTTTCCAAATAGAAGCTCCAAAGAGGAGGCTTAATGGTCTAAACAGCCCTGTTAGACTATAGCCAAGGCCAGAAAGGGGTAAGCAGGGTTACTAGAGGTCATCCCAGTCAAAGGTGTTATAATCGGAAAGTGACATTGAGCTAAAAGTGGCTAAAATCCTTTTAAGCCAACTTGAGCTAAAAAGAACAGATGAGCTAAAATTAGAAGTCAACAACGAATTAGGGTTTCGGGAAGCTATAAGAGAAAGTACAGCGACCTAATTCATCATTATGCAGATTTTGACTTGTCATTGAGGAGAAAGGCTCATCTCAGGAGAGGTAGCTCAGTGGATTCCAGAAGGAATACACCAGTGGTTGATTTCGGTGTTGAGAGACACACCCTAGTCACCGGGGAGATCACACAGGTCTTCCATCAGTCTTCAGCAACAGTCAG
>JASDQU011506051.1:5939-17483 GCA_032191745.1 Picea mariana | reverse complement strand
AGATTCCCCTCTGACCCATTGAGAGGCAGTCCATACACATCTTTTGCTAGTTTCTTATCAAATTCCGAAGGGGGAATCATCAGGGACGCATTTTCCAGACATTAGGAGTGCGGCACTTGGGGAGTACACATTCGGGGTTTCCGAGCGATCATCAGATCAGATCCAAGGAAACCCTTATGACCCATTTCACAGTAGGCCAAGGCAATTAGTTTGAGACACATCTCAGTCGATTACGACAGTGGAATCACTAGGGCGCAGTTTTCCAGTAGTAGAGGGGCACATTCCCCGAGGGAGATCCATTCAGGTCCAAACACACCAACAGAGGGGTCGGTCAGTCACCAGAACTGAGAGGGACAGCAGGGCACATTGTTTGGGGCAGTTTCTAGGCTGATCCGAGAGATCTAACCACCAAGGAAAACTTTCTGGACTTGCAGCAGTTACCGCGTCAGCTACCATAGCCTGCAGATCATCCATTGATCCCCCAGTGTCATCTATCATTGGGTATTATCGTTTTAGTTTGCTTATTGTATTCTGGCTAAGATCCTTTTGTCATTGATATAGCCGAGTGATTTATTTTATTGTCAGCCACATTCGGCATTATACTCCGGAGATATCATAATATATGATTTATAGTCTTTTGTCTCATTTACCATCTGTATACTCAATATATATGCTATAAACAATTAATCATACACACACATTAGCAGAGTTTCCCAGACTAGCCAAGTCAGGAACATTACACACTCTCCCACTTATGCTCTAGGATGGGAAGAGGCAATAATAGCCTTGCTGGATGAGTGTGTTCATCTTTGTTCTGTTGGCAAATGGTTCATTCCTTGATGTGGTGCAGGACATATCCCTTGAGACCCTTCCAAGCAAACCTTTCTCTTATCTGTCTTTATGCTTTAAGAAATCCTTGATGCCCTCCTAATAATAAATCATGAAATGCTTGTAGCACCCTTTTCTTGAAAAAGGATTCAGGAAGTAGATAGATCCTTCCCTTGTAATAGATGATGTCATCTATAATCCTGTACCTGTCATCCTGTAATTGTCCATCCATCAACTCACATGCAATCTTATTTTTGGAGTTCTCCACCAATAGATGAGATTTCCAATCAACTGACATCTCTGAAATGCAGTAGGCTAAGTGTCTTCTAGATAAGGCATCTGCTACAACATTGTTTTTTCCCTTGACATACTCTATGTCAAAGTACTTGAGGCTAATATGATCTGTCCTAACCACAAATTTCGCTCCAACCAGAGATTGCTTGAATTTGGCCAAGGCGTGCATTATGGCTAGCATTTCCTTATCATAAATGGTGTAAATCAACTCAGGCCCCCTCAATTTGCAACTCTCATAGGCAATGGGATGCCTATTCTGCATGAGAACAACTCCAACACCCTCACCTGATGCGTCACACTCCAAGATGAATGGTTGAGAAAAACCTGGCAAGGATAATACTGGACAAGTGCTCATCAGCTTCTTCATTTTGTCAAATGTTAACTGTGCCTCATGACTCCACTTAAATGCACCCTTCCTGGTTAAATCAGTTAGAGGTGCGCATAATTGGGAGAATCCCTTGACAAACTTCATGTAATAACTGTAAATACCAAGAAACCCCTTGAGCTATGTGATTGTTTTGGGTGTGGGCCAATCAATCATTGCTTGGATCTTTTCTTGGTGAACTTGTACCCCCTTTGCCCCAATAATGTGCCCAAAATAGAGTACCTTGGTCATTCCAATTTCAGATTTTGCTTCCTTGGCATATACTGACTATTTTCCCATGATGCTCAAGACCCCCTCCACATGTTTGAGCCTTGAGGTGATCCTTCTATGTTCTACTGTAAATCAACAAATCATCAAAGAAGACGAGTAGGAACTTTCTCAGTTGTTTGTTGAACACATGATTCATGCATGATTGGAAGGTGGTTGGTGCATTGGTCAAGCCAAAAGGCATGACAAGGAACTCATAATACCCATAGTGGCATCTGAAATTTGTCTTATGTATGTCATGTTCCCTCATCCTGATTTGATGGTATCCAGAGCGCAAATCAATTTTAGTGAAGTATATTATGCCATGCAGTTCATCCAACAACTCATCTATCCTGGGAATGGGATACCTTTATGGTTCTCTTATTCAAGGCCCTATAATCAATGCACATGCACATAGTTCCATCTTTCTTCTTTACCAACACAACTGATGATGCAAATGGACTTGAACTTGGTCTAATATGCCCCATGGCTAATAATTCTTTAATAGCATTCTAAATCTCATCCGTATGCTTCTTGGGGTGCCTGTATGGGGTAGTGATGACCGGTTTGGCCCCTTCTTCCAATTCTATGATGTCTTCAAACCCCCTATCTGGTGGTTGACCTGGAGGAATTGGTTCAAAGACCCTTTTATGCTTGTGAAGGATTCTATGCATGTCTGGAGGATACTACTTGTGTTCTCCAATACTCGCTTCCATAACAAAGCACTCATCTTCATAGGCCACCTCCTCTCGCCTAAATATTGCATTCATTCTTTTGGTTGTCACAACTCTAGGTGCCTCTCCTGTCATCCCCCCAAGTGTGATCCTTTTTCCTTCTTCTATGTTGAAGGACATTTCCATGGTTTTGTAGTTGGTGGTAATTGGTCCCAACATGCTAAGCCACTGTACACCTAGTATTATGTTAGTGTCTGGTATATCCACTACATAGAAATCCTGTGTCAAGGTGTATCTACCCAATGTCAAGTTCATCAGTGGAATGTACCTGTCACAAGCCATAGTATGTCCTCCTACCACCTCAACCAGAAACCCCTCAAAGTCCACCGTGGGAATGTTTGTCCTCTCAACCATAGAAATATCAATGAAATTGTGAGAAGCTCCTCCATCAACTAGCATTATTGCTCATTGTCCCTACACAATCCCCTTCATCCGAAAAGTATTAAACTTAGGTACATCGCTAATGGAAACTATGGTAACCTTTTGATTCCTGCATCATGGTGTGGGGGCACCTCCCCTCCTTGTGCATGTAAGACCTGTTCATCCTCCCCTTGATTCATCTACATGTTATGAATGACTATGTTCTCCTCATCATCCTCCTCCTCTTCACTATCAAATACTACTTCTCTATAGTGAATCTTCCCTTTACCCAAACACCTATGACCTGGCTGCCATGGTTCTTTGCAAGTGAAACATAGTTTCTTCCTCCTTAGCTCTCTTCTTGAAGCTTCATCCATCTTCCCTTTGCCTTTGTCAATCTGTCTGGTGTCACGCCCCCTTGTAATGATTAGGGGTCTAGGTGTGATCTTGTTCTTGTAGGTTGCTCCTACCAAATATTTGGTGCACTCAATGGCATCCTGTAAGGTTGTTGGCTTGAAATTTTTAACCCATCCACGTAAAGGCTCAATCAACCCATCTATGTACATCATCAATAGCCTGGATTCGGACATATCAAGAACCATAACCGCCACTCTCTGGAACTCCTCAATGAAGGCTTTTGTTGTTCCTATTTGCCTAATGTTGATATTATGGTAGCTTCAGGAGGTATGAACCTCCATCGTGACCTTTAACAAGATTAGAATGTTCCAGAATAAAGAAAAGAAATGAAAGTAACCTTAGAAGAGATGTCGGCTGAAGAGAGTTAATTAATATGAATTAATTAGTACCCAGAATGAGAAGTCGGCCCAGGCAATTTGCCACAATTACTATAAATACAGGGCACCAATCTCTCATTTGACACACTTCTCAGAATTGCAGAAAGCCACTTCTGCGCACTGCAGTCTAGCAATTTTGTGCGCAAGTCTTGGGGAAGGTGTTGCGCCAGTTTTGGGTGGACTCTCTGATCATCTTTGGTTACTTCTTGCTAGGTGCATTAGCCTTGCTTGGCTATTAGATTGCTACCAGGATTTTTCTCTCTATCAAGGTCAAGGTGCTCGGAGGGTGGCTTTGGCCTATGGTTGGGTGACAATAGTGATATTGTCAATGGTAAAACGAGCACATCCACTCATATTCTAACATCTACGTGAGCTCCCTGAAATGAAGCTCTGGATCCTCCCTGTCAAACCTGTCCATGAGTCTCTGAGTGAAGTCAATGTATGAAGTGACATGTTCATGACCCAAGGTGGTCATCCCATGAAACCATCAGTCATGTGCTTTACCATTCAGATGTAATGTTGCAAACTTGATGGCCTTCTCCTCTTCCATGGGATTCTACTAAAGGAATGCATCCATCTTTTGTACCTAAGCCTTGGCTGAAATATGATTGGATACATCAAAGTGGGGCATCTCCATTCTTCCTGCTTTRCGCCCCAATTCATTGTCACCTCTGTAATGGTACTTAGACTTTCACTTCTGCATTASGTGGCAATATTCTCCCAAGGAAACCTGTCTTCGGAAACCTACACATAAAGAGTTATGTTCTCTCTCCATATCCTCCCATTCTTCCTCAATGCCTCCATACYCAAAGGCATTTGTGTCCCTTGGCCATGCCTCCAAGAAGGTAGGCATATATGGCCTAGGTGTSGCCCTGCTAGCTATGTGGGAATGAGAATGTGTGCCTCTAAATGATCTGGGTTCCTTTKCATGATCTTTATGCCCAGATTCTTCATCATGACTTGTTCCCCGCTGAGATCCACCAACCCCTTGGTTTTCTCCAAAAATAGGTGGGTCCTTKCCATGTCTTTGCTCAATCCAATAACTGAGAGAGTATACCTCGATGCTTGCGTTGTTCCTCCATTATGGCTATCATTCTATCCTGACTTTTTTGAAAATTTTTAAAGGATATCTTTAGCTCTGCTTGTCCCGTAGACAAATGATTTTGCATCTCTTCTAGACTTCGCTACATGACAACCTGGTTGTTTTGTAGAGTATCATTCACTAATTGAATCACCCTTTCAGCTAAAACTGTTGCTTCTTCTGATACTACATTTTTTGTTTCATGTGTTTGCCCCATGCTTTCTTCTGGCTCTTCTGTTTCTGGAATAACTGATACAAGTTGTTCCCCGCGACCTCTCCACCTGGGCATTAGTTTTTATCACAAGTTGGCGAAGGAATTCGCTCTAATACCACTGTAATGTCCCCAAGCAAATTCACTAGGAACTAGGGATTTATTTCTTATCTGTTTGTTTGATTGTTTGAATATGTTTTGCAAGTTTGCTTCTCAAAGTTGCATTGGAGGTGTTTAGTTGAGTTTTATAGCATATGATGGATGAATATAACACAACACGAATGAAAATAACAAGATACAAGAAAGACAATACAAGAGAATGCCCAAATAACTTCATATATGACCTTTATGTATATAATAAGTTGACCTCCATACATGAGATCTACAGATCTGGAATAGATAATAGAGATATAGAAGTGTGGAGCTGAATATGCCACCAAGACACAAAGAGATGAATATGTGAGTCCTAGCTATTCAGTAACAACATGCAAGTCAATACAAGATCAATTTCTTTCCATTGAAGCCTTGGAACCTTCAAATCTGGTTGAGATGCACCCCAACTAGTTGTAGTAACCTAAGAAATTCAACTTCCTTCAAGAAAGCCCTCAAACCCCTGTAAAATGTTACCAAACTGTAGATCAGCTGATGTAGAGTGCATATGAAGGAATCCCTCAACCAAAATCATATATCTAAGCCCCCAACTCACTGAATACCCAATGGACAGTGCGCCCCTATTCAGAAATTCGCCCAAGAGCCACAATAAATAAATATGCAGAAGAAACCCTCCAATAATAGCTGAGAAAAGGCACTCTAAGGCTGGAAAACACTTAAGGAAAGAGTTTTTCCTCAGATCTCCCTTCCATTGGCCAAATCGATCTATTCTCTCTTCAATAGTGTGCCCTTCCTGCAGAAAACCTCCAGACCTGTGCCCTGCCTCTTCAATCCACTGTAGAAACCAATCTTTAGCTGAATAGAATGGTGAGGGTGGAATCTTTCACCACCTTGACCAAGCTTGGATCAAGAATGAAGGAATCTTTCACCTCATTGATCTCTAGGGTTTGTTTACTCAAAACCCTCAAAATGTAAGTTGCATAGCTCAAGAAGCAATAAGAGAAAATGACATGAATGAGGAGTGAGGCGTCCTCCTCTCTCTTTTATACCTCCATCTTCTAATTTTCACTTGAGTTACTTTATTGATGTCTAAGGTTATTACTTTACTTTCTCCTCTAAGTCAAATAACCCTTTTTCTGCTTTTACCAAAGTCACTTTAATAATATAACATTTAACTCCATAGTGACCCTTTTGCGCCTCCAAGCCCCCTTTTACCCATGAAACTATAGTCTAGAGGGGTGACTAGACTACTAAGTCTTCTAATGTTCTTGTCAGAGGGGAACATTACAGGAAAAAATTACGGACCCATACTTATCCTTAAGTGTAGAAACCTGGTGAATCTTGCTAATTCTTATAATGCCAACTATAAATGTTTGGTGATATTTTTGTAAAAAAAATCAAATTTCCAGGATTTTATCTAATTTCTAAAACCTTTTGATGATCTTCAAGTAAAATAATTTAAACCTACAGAAATTCGAGTCTATATTATATAACACATACTATGTGTGTATATTCATTTTGAATTAGCAAATGGCAAAATGGAAAAAATAMACCCCTATAATTTTGAAAATTTTCCAGTGCAAAACCTCSTAAAATTTGGCAACTTWTTGTGAGTCGATGGCACAATTGGCCAGGACTGGAACATCACTAGAGTGGTACACTAAGGAATGAGGGCAGGAGGCAGCCTTTGTTTCTGAAAGTGTATGAGATGCAAGATTATACTCGGTTCCTTTAGATAAGAATGGCCTTTGACTCATTTTTYGTAAGTTAGGAGAAAATACACCAACGAGTGACAATCTAGATTCTTGTTTTCTGTCTTTCCCTTTCAGCAGGTCTCTTAGGTACTCCCACATTGCCATTGTCACTTGATATGCTTTTGACTCCCTTGACCTAATTTGATCAGTTGTGGACATTAATATAATTTCTTTTTTTGTTTCCTTCTTCTTTATGTTGTCCCAATGGATAAAGAACCTCTTTGAAATGCTCTGATCTGGGACAGAAGACTGTTAAAGAACAAAGGATAAGCATTGAATCAATAGCAACTACAGGATTGAGAAAGTGAATATAACACTGACAGATTTTATATTGGAAAAGATATTGTTCCTTTTCTTCGTTATCTGTGCAATAGATTGCAATAAGCACCATGCCGTGTCTGAAATCAGAAGCAAGGTTCACACCTTGGTTTTTGCTGCAAGACGATAGATGTCAGGAACATCATATTGCTTGTGATGCTTGGGATATGCTACCTGACCATACAGATCATATTTGTCTATGAGTTTGAGTATTGTAGTGAGCACAGCCGCATTGCCACCAGACATCCCATCTATATCATCTCGATTTCCCATTATTAAAGTCTGCATGACAAAGTAACATTGATTAATTACTATAAAAATGGACTAATTGCCAATAGTAAAATGGTCCACTAATTGGATTCTTGAGAACCCAAACTGAATCGAGAAGTGACAAAGTCTTACCTAGAAATATGATGCAAACCATGAACTGACTCAACTGCGACAAAAGTACAAGAGTCCAGACTCCAAAGCAAGGATCTGGTGTCATGTTTAAATGTGAAACTGCATTTTAGGAAGAAGACAACAACATCATAAAACTCACCAGATTTGCAAGCTCCCGCAAAGGGCGAGACTCCCCAAAAGCTTTTACAAGAGTAGTCATGTTCTTTTTTGGATCAGGTCGGGCCAGTGCAAGAATCATGGGCTTTCGGGGGTTTGTAAAGAAACGCATTATCTGTCCAAACCGAATTACAATTAAATGGTCAGCTTGTGGAAACAACCTACAAATAAGTACAAAAACTAATCTATAAAGTACATTTACTCAAGAATTGCTAACCAGTGTAAAAATACTTCACACATCTGATCATAATTGTACTCTGTTTCATCCAAAGGAGCTAGGTCAAACACAATCCAAACCTCAGACCAAATAGAAGGATCTGGTGGAGCTGATGCATCCCCATGCACATCAGTTTCACCGTCAGTATCAAAGTTCTCATGCTCAGCCACGTTGAACTCCATTCCTGGAGGTATTACCTACATAATAAAGGAATGCACAATCCTAGATTCAGAAGCATGTATACTTAACATACAAGGGACTTTTTCTCATATAATATAACACAATTAGCACAAGTATGATAAAGCCACAAGCAAAAAATAACATTTAAAACTTACCACCATGCGAGGCATGTATCGACCATGGCTGTTTACATTGCTCTTAGCCCTTGCACGAAGAACACGTTCCACTTTGACATCAAAGCCATCATATAAGCCCCATTGCTCTTCAATCTCCTGCCTCGTACTTGTAATGATCAATTCAGAAGCATCCAAGGATAGTTCTTCTGCCTCTATACGACGCATTATTTTATATGTTGCATTTATTTCATCTATAGATTGCCTACCTTGCTTCAAAAGTTGTTCAAGCTTGTTTCTTCCCAAGGAGTGTCCAGTAAAGACCATTGGAACATTTAAAGCCCCGGACAAAAGAGAGGTGGCATCTCCTGCATCTGCATAGTGACCATGAATAACATAAGGCCAAATAGGTTGGCCACCACCAATTTCTTCACCAAGAATCTTGGACATAATTAAAACATGACTTAAAGCACCATCTACAAATTCTTGTACATGTGGCCAGAGCAATTCCTTGCAAATATATTCATCTTTGGGACCAAATGGAATACGAACAATATAAGCCCCACTATTTTCTCCCACTTGTATATAACCATCATGAGTTCTTAAGGTCAGCATCTCTGATCCTTCACCATAGCTTGAGTCTACCTCTGGGGAACAAATTTGTCTGGTCAACAGATCAACTCGATAAACTTCTGGCATTAGAGCTAATGCCCTTGCAAGTTCTACAACATATTTTACCTGTTTAATAAATTAAATAAGTAAAATATTTAAAATTTTAAATAAATACATACCTGACAAAATACATTTCAATTCAATATTAGAAGGTCCAAGAAGATTGACATCCAAAAAAAATCAAGATCCAAAAGTTTGAGCAGAAAACTGTTAATGTGTCTTCCTTTGAAATCCAAAAGATACAACTGCAAAGAGCAGAGGCTTAGGTTTAGAGCACTCTACCTGCCCACCAGTGTCTGAATCTCGCCCAAGCTCCATATTGTAACCTCGTACAAGACCATGCAAGCTGCAAAATCCCAACAGCAGTCCTTGAGATTTTAAAAAGAAAACTGCCGAAAAATCCCCTATGTGGCCCCATTAATGCTATAAGGATTAATGCTACAAGGAACCTATCCTAAAAGCTGTACATGGTTTTCATGTTGAGAAAATCATTCGTTTGCTTTAAGAACTACTTTTGTTACTTGTATGATCAGCTATGATACGGACTACGTGGGTGAAAATTATACTTTATTACAAGCGTATCATTCCTGAGTGCTTTCATCTCTATTTGCAAGTTAGAAAGGCTAAACGTGTTAGAAAATGGGAACTTAGGGAAAAAAATTCATTCCAGATCAAAGTCCTATAAAGTTTGTTAATTAAATTAAGCATGATCAATTTCAGAAGAATGGCAATTGTTGCATAAGATCTATATCACATCCTAGACAAGGGTTTTCCATCAGAGCTATTATTATGGGAATCTACTTATCAACTCTCTCATCTAATGCGATTAAAACTGTTCCAAATGTTAGTATTTGAAACTCGCACAACACTGCATAGTGACTGGCATATGCTAATGCATTATTACCACTGGTTTGGCATCTTCAATAACGTCTCTGATAAAGACAATGAATTTGCATGGAAAGGCCTATATTACAAATATTAACAACGATAGAGGAAAAGAAGAGAAATATAAACCTAATAAGGACAGTGTTACCGACCAAGTTGCACAAGGATGGACTTGCAGTCGAGACACCAAAGACTGAACCAGAGGTTGTTCAAAATCAGATTTCAGAAGTCCAGCCAGCCTGTAATGTTCCTAACACGGCTAGTCTAGGAAACACTGTTAAACTGTCAAATCCACTGTCTGATTTGATACTCTGGGGATTTTTGGATGCGTTTGAGTTAATGTTTTAACATGCTTGGTGATTTTCTCATGTGTGTTCCCTTCAATTAATGTTTAGCCATAATATATGATACATAAATAATAAGGAACAAACACCATCTCATTCATATGTAATATGAAGGAAAAAGAAAGAAATACAATAATGTGCTGAAAGCGGATGAAATCGTTAGCTAGATCTCATGGATCATCACTGGAATACAAGCAACTAATACAAATACATGTGATAAGATGATGAAGGCAGATCTGCGCATGCACGGATATATCGGCAAAAGATGCAGTTCCGGAAACTCAAGGCAACTGCTACAACTCCGGAAAACTCGCCCTGGTGGCTATACTCGACAGAATCGCCTGGAAAATGTCCCAAACTGAGTGTCCTGGCCTCTAGGCTATTACTAATGATCGACGAACCGAAGATCGGATCCCGGAAGCTCTAGATGTCATCCCCTGGGGGGTTGCGCACCTCCTGAGCTTAATGAGTGTGCCCTAGTGATTCAACCGACGGAATCTATTGCTATATAACTTGAAATGTGCGCCCTGGCCAATGTTGTACTGGGTCGGAAAGGTTTCCTTGGATCTGATCCAGAACTCCCTCTGGAACCCCAAATGTCCCTCCTCAAGAACTGCGCACTATCCAGTTGTTTGCTATGCACTGAGAGATTCCACCGTCAGAACTTGATGACTGGTGGCTCAAAAGATGTGCCCTAGCTAGTCCTCAACTGGGTCAGGAGGAATATGCAAGAGAATCTCTAGTCTCGTGCAGCTACACAAAACCCTCTCTAACCCTTGCACACTCACTAGTTGAGTTGTGCAATCACTCCAAACTGGATACTCTTGAATAGCACGATGAAATACCTGGATGGTATCTCCGATCGGCTAGGGTGTGGCTCTCAACACCGAAACTGACCAACGGTGGTGGTTTCCTCCAGAAATCCACAAAACAACAGAAGGTCGATTCTCCTCCTCCTATGGAAACTCTCTCAACATCAAATCATAACATAGTGAGGAATTAGGTCGAATTCCTCCCTTTATACTCTTCCCGATCTAATTCCCCATTGACATCACTTAAGCTAGGTGTTTTTCCTCCTAAGGTGATTAATTAATTAATTAAGTCTCCCCCTCAACACCTTTTCATTCTATTTCTCTGTTGACTTTCGCTTAAGTGACTTTTCCTATACTTTTTGGCTTAATTCATGCTAGGTCATGTCTATTGAGTCATATGGAAATTGCGCTAGGTCCCTGTTGCCGCCTTATACACACCTGGGAGACGTGGAAGAAATCTTCAATCCACTCAGTGTGTCCTTGGGGGCAAGTGAGAGTTAAGGTGCTATCACCTAATCCTCAACTCCTCCGTCTAGGCCAACTCCTAGCGAAGCCAAGGGGGGTAGTCCCTAACAAATATACTAAGGCTTTTAAGCTAAGTACAAAAATTGAAATCTAGGAGTTTATTATTCTTTCAAACCATCAAC
>JASDQU011506050.1:7919-22957 GCA_032191745.1 Picea mariana | reverse complement strand
AGAAGGAAGCACCAACTCCCTGGTTTCTCTAGCACCCACTAGAAGGAAGCACCAACTCCCTAAGTGTTCCAGCACCAACTGGATGGAAGCACCAACTTCCATTCACACAGGCACCAACCTGAATAACATAGAACAACAGTTCTCCCTTGCACCACCCTGTCACCCTTGTTTCTTTGGCTACAACCAGATGGAAGCTACAACTCCCTATGTTCAAGCACCCACTTGAACCTCTGAGGACAACAGTCCTCCCTAGCACCTCCCTACCACCCTAAAATATAAATCTTTGCTACTGAAACTTATTACAGTGATATAATGTTCATCAATGGCTTACCAGTCTCATCACTGTTTTGCTACACTACCCTGCTCTGTCTGCCTCACTGTTTTCATGCACACCTCCTTGCACTTTCTGTTCTTATACCTTTTATGCTTTGTGCACCATGTCCATTCAATGCACCATTCCTCTTATGTGCATTTCATTTGTTGCACTCTGCCTCATTCTACACACCTGAATCATGCTTAACAACCCAACCCATCTCTTCTTTGTTCTGCATACATATAGTCTCTGTGCACCTTGTGCATGCTATCTCGTCATGCTTATGCATGCTCTCTCCATATCGAGTTCTTTGCCTCATCATCATGCCAACTCTTCAGCTTCTCTGGAAGTTAAACACATCTGTCCATCATCACTGGGTGTTATTTTCAGATTCCTTCACCTCTCCAGTAGTCGAGAATCTTCATCTTCTCTATTACAATCGAGCTCAAACTCTCTATTGCAGTTACAAGATTCAACACTCTTCCATTTGTCAATCGCCTCTATGACCAGTCTTCATCCCACTGGCAGAATCCTTGAAACTCTTCAGCTCCTCTGGCAATCACACTCAAGTCTCTTCGAGTCCTCTGGCAGAAACCATCAGTGGTTTCTAATAGTTACAAAGCGAACCATGAAATGGAGCCTAGCTATGCTAGCTCCTTCCACTTACATGACCACCGGCAGTGACCACCGACTACATAGATATTTCACCATTTCGACATTTCAGCGTTTGGTAATTCAGCATTTATGTGATCAAGTGCCTTGACACTTCAAGTCATGATCCCCGAAATGGATCTTGGTTGCACTAACTCCTTTCTCCATCTTTCGCCAATGTGACCAATGGCTATGACCATAGCCTACACCAAAAGGTTTTTCTGCATTTCGACGATTCCTGTTGTGAGGCATATCGACTCTCCAAGTCGCGGTCCCCGAAACTCTGAAATGGAGCTTGTCACTTCAAGATTTTCTCTATAGCTCTTCGACGATGTGACCACCACCAACAACTAAGTGCTTATCCATAAAGCGCTTTCACAATTTCGCAATTCGGCATTTTAGCATCCTTGATGCGAAGATTTCTTGACAACTCCAAGTCTCGGTATCTGAAACTCTGAAATGGAGTCGGATCATCGACATTTGGGAAATTCATGTTTCTCCATTTCGGGACTCCTTTGGTGAAGTTTCTTGGTGCTTAACTCCTCCAACTTTCGGTATCTGAAGTTCCGAAATAGAGTCAGATCAAAGATCCAGTATTTTGTTGTTTCGCATTTCAGTGATTCGGCATTTTGGCACTTCTATGGTGAAGTGTTTCGATACTTCAACTCCCGGCATCTGGGACTCCAAAATGGAGTTATTTCCCAGTCCACGAAGCTCTTTCTTGGTGTGACTATTTTGGAATTTCGGTGTTTTGGATTTCAGAGATTCGGAATTTCGGCACTCCTGTGATGAAGTGTTTCGACACTTCAACTCTTGGTATCTAGGACCTTGAAATGTAGTTATTTTCCAGTCTACGACATTCTTTGTTGGTGTGCCTATTTCAGGATTTTGGCATTTTGCATTTCACGATTCTAGGACTCCTGTAGTAAGAGTTCTTGACATGTCCTACTCCCGGTACCCAAAACTGTCTCCTGCTTTCGGGATTTCGACGTTTCTCATTTCCCGATTCCAGGACTCTTGTGGTGAAGTGTTTTGACACTTCAAATCCCAGTATCTAGAACTTTCTCCTGCTTTCGGGATTTCGGCGTTTCTCATTTTGTGATTCTGGGATTTGTCGTGAGTGTCCTTGACACCTTCACCTTCGGTATCCGAAACTCTAAAATGGAGTTGGATCAATTTATCCCTGATCTTCCTTGCTTGCCTGTAAACCATCAAATGATCAAGCACACTCTTGCACTCTGCGTGCACCTCTGCACTTATCCTCCTGAGCTTACATTGTCCCTATTTTGCCATCGCTACATACTCTGAACTTGCCATCAATGACAAGCACACCTGCCTGAAAACATGCCAAAACATCTGGCTTGCAAAAAAGTATTTATGTCGGTAGATTGTCTTCCCTGTAAACTTCCTCCTCTTTCTGGGTGATTATTAGGTTTTGTTTCTTCCTCCTTAGGCTTTTGCACTCTGTCTTGGGCAATTGCTTTGCCTCTACTCTGACTTCTACCTCTGCCTCTTTGACTTTGTTTTCAGGTCAATTTCTCTTCAACCTTCAGAGCAATCTGATAAGCATCTTCCACATTTCTAATCATCACCATGCTCATATCATCCTGAATGTCATATCTCAAACCATTCATGTATCTGGCGACCTTTTCATAATCATTTTCACTATGAACTACTCTGATGTTTATCCTATAGAATTGTTCCATGTATTCCTTCACTTTCATCCCCTTCTCTCTCAAATTAAGCATTCTTCGAAATAGATTAATTTGGTAATCTCTGGGTATAAACTTGACTTTCATCTTGGTGACCTTTCTATCCCAGCTTTTGATTCTTTGCTTTCCTTTGCAATGCCTGTCAGCCTGCAGTTCATCCCACCATAGTGTTGCATGCCCTTTAAGTCTAGTGACGACATGTTTGACTTCTTATCCTCTTTGATATCTTCATAATTGAAGTACTTGTCCAGAGATCTAAACCAATCTAGCAGCTCCTCAACGTCTAAGTTTTCTTCATACATCAGAATGTCCATCTTTTCTCTAGCACATATTCTTGCAACAACTCTGAATAGATGTTCTTCTGCAACATCTTCGACTGCAACTTCTTCTCCAACTCCAGCCTCATTTTCTCTC
Organism: Picea mariana; assembly: GCA_032191745.1. Lineage (NCBI taxonomy): Eukaryota > Viridiplantae > Streptophyta > Pinopsida > Pinales > Pinaceae > Picea > Picea mariana. The sequence continues at coordinate 19,867 of JASDQU011506050.1, read as the reverse complement.
TTGGCTTCACTGACATTTCCAGCATCAACTGTATGTCTCTATGTTGTCTCCATAGCATCTAATTGAGCACGGAGTTCTCTCATTTCCATTTCCACAGCTAGATCAGGCATTGGTCTATCTTGACATATTCTAGGTGACATTATTCAAATCTGTTCCACATAGAATTCAAATCACAAATTGCCTTCTGTCCTATCCTTCTTACAGAAAACAATGATTGTAAGTTGAGCTCTAATACCACATGATGCAACATCCCTACCTCAGCAAGTTCTGCATGAACTCCCAGTCTATGGATCATTCTTAATCTCCCCTTTGAGTCTGATTGACTCTTTGATTCCTTGTAGGAATCATCAACACATAAGTATCTATCCATAGGTCCTTCTTAGCAATTACGCCTGTGTGAACAAGCACTGAGCACCAACTCGCATCCACGTGACCAACTGACGTGACCACACACTCCACCAAAAAGGTATATCAAGTTTTGCGACTTTGCAACTTCTAGTATGAGTCTCCCTAACTTTTTCAATCCCTGAAACCTTGAAAGGCTAACTAGTCCTTTGATTCCTCCTTTGAATTTCTTGACGACACCCTCAACTATGTCCTGGGGCTAAATCTTTCAGCAATTCAGGATTTCCCGTACCGACGATTTGTAATGCAACAACACCTTTCAGAAATAACCAAAATCACAATGATTCCTCATCATGAACAACGGCTCTGAGCTTCCCTTGATCTGACAGACTGATTCTATCGGGACTTTGCGAATCGGGAGTTCGTAACTCTCAACCCCGAGTCACAACGTCCTCCATGCCCCAACTTCTGAAATGGTGAATTCAAGCATGCGATCAACGACCCTCATTGATCTAGATCCAACGACCACTATTTTTCCCGAGCTTATGAGTGATGAAAGACACTCATTCTTAATCTCCCCACTAATCTGTAAGATCCAATGGTCCATGAAACTTCAGCAATTCTCCCTCTGAGAATTTCAACCGTCCACTCAGATTTCTCAAGGACTCTTGCTCAAATACCTTGGCATATTTTCTTCTGAACTTTTCTTTTGAAAGGAAATTTCAAACCTCGTTCTTCCTTCAAACTTCTCTCAATTCTCTATCCTTCCTGAGCTTGACCTTGCTACAGATTCAGGGCATCAAAAGGATTCTTACGCGCACTCCTTGCGGCATTTAAAATAACTCTTGCTTATTTGACACTTCTAACTCTGTGCACTCCTTGCAACAATAGTTCTTCAACCTTTCTCCTTGGTTGGGTAAGTCTAAGACTTAGACTGGCCTGTGCACGCCTTTCATGGCTCTATGATATATCTGCACTTATTCTGGTATAAGAATCAATGATATCCCTCCTGAGCTCTCGTGAGATGAAACCCAGAATTTCATCAACATGCTCCTTGCAGACTTCCACTGCACTCTTTGCAGAAATTTCTCAGGAAGAGAAACAATTGAAATGCATACTTCGCCTCTAACAGACTTCATACATTCAACATGAAATCAAATCATCCATACACATAACATTTAAATGAATGCATAACAGAGAATATAAACAGATTGTAACCATACCATTCAATATATGTAAACAGTAACCATGACACACCATGAAATGGAATCAAATCATTCTTATATTAATTCTAGTGCTCATGTACATGGTTTTAATAGCAACAACTATCTACTTATACAAATATTACAATCTATGTTCTCCTATTCTCTTGTTGCACAACTTACAATTACAATGAGAATAATTCCCTCTACAATATAATACATACAAGGGAGCTTTCTAGAGTTTTCCCTCTTACATCTCTAGATATCTACTCGAAATTAAAGCTACCTAATTTACATTCATTACAATTAAATCCCTCCATATTTGATAGATGATAGCAATGCTCAATATCCATTTACAATCTCCAAAACATAAATGAAAATACATCCCTTCAGATATTTCATTAATGTTCCTTTATTTGAATTCAAAATGTCTTCAAAATATGCGTTGGTACATTTCCAACTATCCTCTGCTTCTGCGCTTGCTTTACTGTCTTGCTAACGATGCTCTTGCATCAGGAAAGGAATCTTATGGTCTTTGGTTCCACCCACTATGACTTGATTCCTAAGGAAAAAATAAGCAGTCTTGATGTAAGGCGTTGGAAGTGCATATTCTTTGGGTACTCAAATACCACCAAGGGATATTGTATTTATGATGAGACAAAAAAGAAATTCATCCTCTCCAAAGATGTAATATTCCTCTAATAATGAAAAAAATATTGAGAGGCATTTTGAGCATCTAGATAGATTCACTCATGTAAAGAAACATCATGAATTTTATTATGAGATTTCACATCTTCAAGGGGGGATCCCTATCTTGGATCAATCTATGGAATATCCTTTTGAAGCATCATCTCTCCCTCATGAATAAGTTCCAATCACTTCATCATAGCCTGAACCAAAATGGCTCCTAAAAACACTTGAAAGTGTTCATCCCAATGAGGTTGGAAATATAAGAACAAGAAGTTTCTCAAGAAAAGATGGAGGTGATGTAGATAATTCAAATTTAGGTGATGTATATGACATGGATGTTTGGTATGACTGTGATTTGAATTTATCCACTAACTTTGAACCAACTTCCACTGAAGAATCCACTTCCCATGATGAGTGAAAAGAAGCCATACAAAAGGAATACGAAGCTCTCATCAAGAATGGGACATGGAATTTTGTGGATTCTCCATTCAGAACCAAACCAAACGGCTGCAAGTGGATATTCAAGAACAATTAAAAATCTGATTGCTCACTTTACCAACACAAAGAAAGGCTCATGGAAAAATGATTTCAAATAAATAAGGTATTTATTATGAGGAGACTTATTACCCCACAACAAAATGGGCTACCATCCATACACGATTTTCCATGGAAACACAAAATAGATGGAAAATTAATCAAAATGGATGTGAAGACTGATTTCTTGAATGGAGACTTGAAAGAGAATGTTTTCATGTATCAGATGCAAGGATTTATTGTGAAGGGAAAATAAGAGAAAGTATGCAAGCTCATCAAATCCTTATATGGCATAAAAGAAGCACCACGATCTTGGTATGAAAATCTATCTGAGCATCTTCTGAAATTTAATTTCTAGCACTACAATATTCATGATGCAATGTTTTTTCTCAAGAAAGTTGGAATATATATTGTATAACTTGTATTATATGTAGAGGATCTATTGATAACAAGGAAAAATAAAAGTTATATTGCATTCATCAAGAAATATTTGAAGAAATAATTTGAGATGAAAGATTTGGAATAACTTGACTACTCTTTGGGCATTGAAGTGAATCAAAATCCAAAGTACATATTCATCTCCCAAAAGAAGGATGTTGGAGAATTGTTGAACAATTTTAACATGACTCAGTGTAATCTTGTTTCCACTAGACAATGGAATTAAATTTGAATATCACATCAAAGGAAGGGAATGAATTTTAGGATGAAACCAAGTACAAACAATTTTTTGGAAGTCCCATCTACCTTACCACCACTAGAGCATATATTTCATTTGTTGCTAGAATTATTTCTAGGTTCAAGAAAAAACGTTGTGAAGGACAATGGTCGGTTGGAAAAAGAGTTCTAAAATATATAGAGGGAACTCAATATTTCAAACTCAAGCACTCTAAGGTGAATGAATTCAACCTGATATTGGATATTCTCATTCAAACTTTGTTGGGGATAAAGAAAATGGAGTTTCAATTTTAAGTTATCTCAAGAGTCTTGGATCACCAACTGTCTCCTAAAGATCATGGAAATAGTTAGTTGGATCATTGAGTGTCTCTTGGCAATATTTAGTATTATTAGTGTATTTTGTATCTTTATAAAAATCATTTAAACTATTATATATAATAATGCATAACCATGAAAACTAATGATTATGTCATTGTGAAAGAGGGTACTATAGTGACTATGTAGTGGTATTTCTCCCTATCATACACAATTGGAATTTATTTTTGAACTATAGGTTCACTAAATTTGAGATTGTAATTTCCCCTTGGATTTTATTGACTTTTTCGAGGTGTCTTGGCACTTTAAAGTCGATTTGGAAAAGTGTTTGAGAGATTTTATGTTGTTTTGTGACATCGGGTTTTCTTCAATATTTCTTCCTATACTCACATCCTACATTGGGATTTGCATCGCAAAACACAATAGTGAGTGTGATTCTAGAGGGTTGGTCTCATTGTCATATTCTTTTGGTTTGTACTATTTTAATTCCTTGTACCTAAGGTTTAATGTTGTATTCCATGTGGCTCTGCCTCTAGGTTTTGTGCATATTGGAGTTGTTTGTGTGGGGAGTGTATGATAAGGATGCCTATGGTTTGTGGTTTGTGTTGCATTGGTTTTTTATGTTCTTTTGGTTACCATTAAATGTTTTTTGTTCCAAAAATTGGGTTTTTGTGGAATAGGTGCTACTTGTGGTGGGTCTTCTTAGTGTTTAGCATTCTATTGGTGGTGATTTTGTTTCCAATTATGATAATATTGGAGCTCTGTGAGTTTGGAAAGTAGGGTAATGATGCCTATGGGTGTTGGTTTCTTTTGTGCTAGTTTATTTTTATGTATTTTGGTTAGCTTTCAATCCTTCACATGCTCTTAGAAATAACAGTTTGGTCTACATTTGTGGGGTAGAGGTGATCCTCATGATGTTTTTCATGGTGGGTGTTCTATATTTTCCTATTGTTGTTTAGTCTTTTTGTGGTGTTTGTATTGGTTGGTTCTACCCACACTGATGTCCTATGTCCAGATTTTCATTCAAGAACATGTGGGGATGGTGAATTTGTTTTGTGGAGAGGACAGTTTTTTCATTGTATTCTAGTGGTTCAAAGTGATATATTTTTTTGTACTTGGGGTTTAATTCTATATTGGTGGTGGTTTTTTTCATGTCTATGTGGTTTTCTATCATAGCGTATCTTTTTGTTTCAAGAATGTAGGTTGTGTATGCATGTGGGTGTTGGTTTGTGCTTTCACATGGTCTCAAATTGTTAGAGACAATGATTAAATTAGTGTTGTGTACTAAGTTTGGAAATTGGTTTAATTTTGTTGGAGGTTGTTTAGAGATTCTCTCAACCTCTCTCTCCAAGATTAGAATAAGTTGGATCTGACAACACTTATTTAAGTGTGATGTATCTCACTATAATAGTATAATAAAATTATATTTTTCTGTGTGTTTTTGTGTGTCTCTCTGCAATCTCCAATTCTATGCTGGTGTTGCAACACATATAAATTTTAAGCCTTGAGATTTACTTTATCCTTTTACATTAACTCATAAGTTGGTTTTCAAATATCAAATCAATTTTACTTTTGGTCCTAAGGCATGCATGATGTCCACCATCAATTAAATTCTCTTGTTGATCAAACGGTCCTTTTTTTTCCCCAAGTTTTTGGAGCCACCTGATTGTTAAAAAAGTCAATCCACTAGAGGCTGCTTCGGAGCTTTGCACTTCAGGCATTTCATTGTGTCACAACTTTTAAGTACCAATGTCTCAAAAGTGTTTGAATGATCCTACTCATAGTACACATGTACCTTCCTAAAACTCTTGACGCATCACTACAAGTAATGGCTTGTCGGAAAATTAATTTGCTAATACACGAAACAGTAAATGCTAAAAAGTGAAACCTCAATTAAAAGTTAATTAATAACTTCTCACATTCGGAGTTCAGATATTTACCATTCATCACACTATAAATTCTCGAAGTTTGAACTTCCGAAATACCTTAAACACTAAGCAAGGTTAATTAAAATTAAAGATAATTATTCAATGATTAATCACTTCGTGATTTCAAGTTTCGGGAATCCTATCTCGAGCTATTATCAAATATCCAAAGTCTAAAAACCCAAAAAAGATTAAAGAATAATACAATTAATTAATTGGATAAATACGATTATCTCGCAATTAATTTTTCGCTAAATAGCAATTCGGGAAATTTCAAATCTTCTTTGTCCAATCTCCCGATCGCGAACCACCAAATATTAATGGCATTTATAATGGATCAATGAAAATAATTTCAATATAGATTGCATATCACTACATAGATATTTTCATTAAGGTAAATGAATGCATCGTCAGTAAAGTATTCGCAAATCAATACACTTAAGATGAATAAGGATATTGGATTTTGAATTATATTTGCATTCCTGCAGAACAACAAGTTTTAGCAAGATAAGAAGTTTACGTGTTTCCCTGTAATAGGTAACATAGTTCTGAGCTCGTAGTATCATGGTGCCATGAAAAATGGCTAAAGCAGCTGGTGAGAGCATGAACCTGAACATAAATGTTGTCTCAGATACTTCATCGAGAGCTATAGATACTGTGAAAAACTGGACATAGGTGTTTGATATTTTGCAACATGAGTTGATAAACTTCCCAGAGGATTCCAGAGACGAGGTGATTGAAACCCATGCAACGAAGCTTAGGGATATAGCTTAATCAGAGCTGCACAAAATAGCCACATGACCGAGGCTCATGTCGTACAATGAAATGATAGGTTGGGCCCTGGAGAATGTTGACATTGAAACTAGGAGCATCTGCAATTCACAGAAGGTGGTTGTCAGTTCCTTTCGACTAGAGAATATACAAGTAATGTATAAATTATCCCCTACTTTTAAATACAGTTACAATGCTACTTTCATAATGGGTTTTGACAAAGTAGAGTACACATAATATTCAAATCACTACCCTGACATAGTCAAGAATTGGTGGGGACACCCTGAGAAATTCAGAGAAAACACCCATGGCATATATGCAACAACATCATTAGATGCCCATATGATTTATGTGGATATGGTGTTGTGTAGACTTTTCGGGAGGAAAGACTCTGCTCACTTCCTGTTACCATGGGTACCAATCATGCATGAAGTAGCAGAGGGATATTCTTTCAATTGGGTCAAGATATTATCAAACAATTTGGCCAAGTAATTCACAAAGTATCAGTCATTGAAGGCCAAAGGGAAACCTGCCCCTTTCTACATGTCGACATACATTGTGGATGCCATTTTTTTTATGGCACCTTTCCCTTTGATGAGCTAGAGCTGGACCCCGACTAGCACTGAGCCCATCCACTTCTATCACTCCATGCTCTAGGAGGAAAAATTCAAAGATCTCTTTTATGAAATTTGTCATTACGTAGCGGTGTCGATGCATATCGCCCTCTACAATTTACCGCCTCCCAATATTTCACACAGGATCATGGCCAACCTGGGGAAAATAGCAGACTGGTATATTGAGGATCATTTTTCCTACATCAGGGTTTTTGGGTGTTCAGTTCCTCCACAGGCTTTACCAAAGTTTTTACCAGATCGGCTGGTGTTCCGAGAGGTAGCAGATCAATTTGTGACTGGGGGGATCAGTAAATAATTGAAAGCAGCCCAAAAAAATGTGTGGACAACCTTCCCGCTTCATGTTGTTATGTTTTCATTACAAGATTTCAGTCATTCAAAAGTAGAGGTTGCAACCCTATAAAACATCAAGTTGGTTAATATTGAATTCAATAAGCATGATACCCAGAAGATCATGGAAACCCACCTGACTCTATACAATCTAAAGAAATATGTACATGAAGCTTCCCCAAAGGATGAAATATTTTGTGGAGTCAGATCCTACCAGGAAGTGTTGAGCAGAGTTCGAGCTCTGGCTCCAGATCAATTAGCCATCTTCTATAATTTCCCAAGTCATAGAAGGAATATTTTTCTGAAGGTATTATAGGGAGAACCTTTGAAAGCTCCATCTACATAGGAATACACATTAGATTTTGGAGGCAAGATGTTCCAGTGAATAGGATACTCAGAAAGATTTGAAGAAAGATGAAGTTTTAACACAGAAAGTGGATACTTCATTATAAAATCCACCTGGTAATCTAGCAAAATCTCAATTTTAGTCTTTGATAAAAAAGGGACAAGATAAATCACAGTCCACACCAAAAACGCCAGCTGCCAAAATAGTAGAGAAACAACCATCCAACGAGATAGGTAGCCCCATCATGTCATTCACACCTTTACAATAAAGTCAAGGAAATCTGAATGTTGAAGTCACATTTATATAGGACCTTACTCCGATTTCAGCTGAAGAAATGCCTTCCTCAGACTTCTTTTTCAGCAAGAAGAGGAGGGCTATATTTAAAAGAGAAAATCATCAAAAGGATGGTGAAACAGTTAAAAGGCAAAGGATGTTGTATGATGGATAGAGTCTAGATGATACATAATTCCCTATGGAAATGGCAAGCTCATTAGGTGTCTTTTCCATGACTAATCAGTGTTCGGTAGAAAACCTAGCCGAGCAGCTGAAACAAAGAAATATGTTGGTAAAGAATTTGCAAGACTAGATGATAACCATGGAAAAAGATGTGATAAATCAGATGAATAAGGATTCTGAATAGTTCAGAGCCGGTGATAGACAACAAATTAAACATCTCAAAACCAACCTTTATGAGCTATATCAGAATTCACAAGCCAATAGAGAATTAGCCACTCAACAGGGAGAATTGATCAAGAAATTATAAGACAAGATATACTTGGCTAAAGGAACAATAGTGGATATGGAAGATTTCCAAATTCAGGCCCTAGAAGTACAGGAAACGATGGAAACAACTGAGCTAGATATTTTTACGAAAGTGGAAGCCATTCAAAATTGTTACCGGGTGGTAGACCTCTCCCTAAATAAAATTTACATTAAGGAGAGAGAATCCACTACAGCTCGTGCCAAGTTTCAGTAGGTTGTCTTGCTAAAACCAAAATATGACATACCAGAGGTTCCTTGATTATCTCTCTCTGAGCAAACTCAAGGCGACATAATTTTGAAGGACTGGGAAACAAATCTGGCTGAAAGAAAAAGATTAGCCAGAGAGGTAAATAAATCTTTTGAAGAAGAATTGTCTTCACTAGACAAAGGGTTATTGGATGTTGAAGGAGATAGTATCTCCGAGGCCCTGGGGTAGATTGACATAGCAAAGAATCAACAAAATTCTAAGACCAACAAAGAAGAATCCCAGACATCTATCCAACAAATGAACCAAATCGATCTTATCCAAATAAACAAATGGATAGTATATCCTAGTTTGCAGCTACAAGCCACATATTTTTGGGCACATAAAATATAGGATACGTTGCCTCATATAGAAAATAAGCTGTATATTTTTGAAGCAAATGAAGCAACAAAACCTTCTAGGTTGGTAGTACAGTTAGTAAGCAGATGTATCTTGTGTATCAAATATAGGAAAGCAAACACATCTGGAAACCAGTAAGACAACAGGTACACACTACTCACACATATCATGATTATATGCCATATGTTTCTGAGATAAAGGAGGAGAAGAAACATCTCTACGAGTAGGCGAAGAGACAAAGGATATGTTAATGGAACCTTTTTAATTTTACATATTGTAATATTTACTCTTTTTTAACTATGAGAAGTCTAATCGTTGGGTTGAGACCATTTTGTATAAATACATACATTGAAGACTTATTTCAGGCTTCTTCTTGCCGATTGTAATAGAGAAAACTCTCCTTATAGAGTATTAATATAAGTGCAGACAGAGATTCCAAGTTTTGTTCAAATCTGGGTTATGTGTTTCTTTGTCTTCCATTTCTCAAATTTCTTTATATATTCCTGAATAAATGTTTGATTCCAATTTAGTACAACAACTACTGTAATCTCATTGCATCAGTAATTTATTGAGTAAGTATCTTTTCCTCTGTATTTACTGTGAGTATTACAAGACCTACTTATAATGTGAGTTACCGTACTTTTAGAATTTATTCAAGGTTATACTAATCTATTTTCTTCTACTATAACAAGGTGGGAATCATCTGTAATTGATGCCTTTCTTTGTTCCATAGTTTTGTAATTTTCCTTCACATCATTTATTATTTTGATTTTGAATCAGATACGAAATATGACCTCTCGCTTTTACACGGTTAATTTCATTAAGGATTTGTTCTCATATAACTGAGGTAGGAAAAGAATTTTAAAGCACACCCTTTAAAACTTCCTTGATTCCTAACATTATCCTTTGAGCTTTAATTTTAATCTCAAGACCAACATCTTTTTGGCGCCACGACCGGGGACGGAGAAACAAATTTTTTTTCCTTGGGAAAATGACAAGGTAACATTCTATCTTTGATAGTGAAAAAATATTGAATATTGTATTAAGGCTATCTTTTATCTTTCACTTGGCGACTCCACCACATATAAACTGGAATTTGGTCGAAAGACTACCAGGAAAAACCCAGATGATCAGCAGACCACACCTGTATCTGATCCCGAAAGGTTGCTAAAACCCAAGGGATACCTCAAATCGACTACCTCTTCGGAAAGTAAGAAATACCAACCAAATTTTGCACCGGTCAATACAAAGCTTTTGATTGAAGGTTTAACTCTTGAAGAGAATTCTAAAAGAACACCCTCTGCGGAGACCTCAACTAGCAAGCCCGATGTTAGCTGTAAGAACCTAGAGGTAGTAACACCCGAAATAAAGAGTGAATTTGACCCTCCTAAGACTCCGAACACTATGAATAAAAGAATATCTTCTATATCCGTTCTCATCAATTTTCTGTCTACCCCATCCTAACCAAAAGAAAAGGTTTTAGTTCTCCAAAACCCTAAAGAGCATATTGTTTACCCCAACTCATCCCCTATTGGTTCACCTATCTACACATATTGTAATTCTGAAGAAACTAGTCCACGTTTTCCTTTCCCTCCCCTTCTAGGCTTTGCACCTCATAATGATCACTTTCCATATTTCCCTTCACTACATCTCAAGTAAGTTGAAAGGTCACCTCTTTGGTCCCTAGAATTTTATGAAAACCCTCTTTTTAACTCCCAAATTTCATCCCCCCGACTTCCAATGGCTGCTATTGGAGGAGGTGGCGTCGGGGATGGTGCTTGAGGTGGAGGAGGAGGTGGTGGAGGAAAACCTCCACCCCCTATTATTTTTTCCAAAGTAGCATCCAAATACGCTCCTTTGGTCTTTCCCCCCATCCTTCATGACTTACCTGAAAACTACATGAAGAATTTATCAAAATTTACAGGGGAAGGAGATTTAACGGCTACAAAACACATCACCTTTTTTGACTAATTCGTCGATATCCTCGATATTGAGCACAAAGATGTTTATTCTAGGATTTTAGTGAAAATGTTTGAAAGACACATAAGAATTTGGTTTTGGGGACTCCCGGTAGGATCCCTAAGGTCTTATGATGATTTAGAAAACGCTTTTTTAAGACAGTGGGGAGAAAAGAAACACCACTTGTACTATTTGAAGGAGTTTGGGGCTTTGAGAAAAAAAAATTATGAGTCGATCCTAGAGTTCACCCAGATGTTTAACAGACTCTATCATAAGATTCCAACAAAAGTTAAACCCTCTCAACCCGCAGCTAAAGTGACTTTCGCAGGGGATTTTGAGCCCGACGTTTCTATACTGTTAAGGGAAAGAAGGCATGCCACCCTCATGGGAATGAAGGATGATGCAATAGAAATCGATTCGAACATGATGGCATCGGGTAAACTAAAATCCAAGGATGAGACTAGAACCAAAGAACCTAAATTCTTCAAAGAACACACTGGACCCTCCAGATCTGGGAAGTCTGCAGAAGAAAAAATGGATGACATGGCTAAGATAATCAAAGACTTGTTAAAAAAAATCTCTACAATGGAACTAGACCAAGATAAACCTGATCCATTTGCTAGAAAATATTTCAAGAGAAACCCTAACCCCCAAACCCAACAGAGACAAATAAAAAACGAAGATCAAAAGATACAAGCTCTGTTTAAATCAGAAATTTTTATAGGAGATGATTATGAAGGGTTAGAAGAGGATATCACTAATCTTAGTGATGAAGACCAGGAACCTCATCTAACTATACAGGACTACGAAATATCTCTAGGCCAAGAGCCCTCGTTTAGTAATGAGGAAATCATAAAT
>JASDQU011506046.1:20921-32919 GCA_032191745.1 Picea mariana | reverse complement strand
AACCTGGGGGTATTCTTTCTTGTTCTGGAGGAGAGGTCACCATTTCTCCCTATAGTATCTTATGCAAACCACTTCTTCTGTGCTTCTGGAAAGTCAGAAAGTTGGTCTGTAGGTCGGGTGGTAATGCCCAGACTCTGTCTAATATCTCCTCATAGGTTCTGGCTCCTTTGAATATGTCGTCACAGGGGGAATATTCATGCTCATACATTTTCATATTGCAATGAGCAAGATGATTTCCCACAATTTGATAAGGATCATGTCTTCTGAACTCGACATCCACCAGTTTAACTTCATCTAATGCCACAGCTTCTACTTTGGAATGGCCAAAGTTTAGCAGTGAAAACTTGCCAACCTGTAAGGGAAAGATTGGCCAGAATTTTTTATGGGATGCTTTTAACTCGGTACAAATGCCTCCTGTTATTATCTGGTATGCCACTTCTCTGCACACCATTCTGTCAATGAAAAATTTAGGGAGAGCATGAGGGGGGATTGAACATCCGAAGACTCTGACATAAGAGAAATTCTCTTCAATGAACCAATCTACAATTGTCTTAAGGTTTCCTACGATTTGCTCTGAAATCCAAGGGGGTGCATAACCATACAAAATTTGGTGCATAGGTATCACTACGTAATGACATATTTCGTAAAAGAAATGTTTAACATTCTCCTCCCATAGTTTAGAGTGATAAACATGAATGGGTTTAGCACAGGCTGGGTTCCAGCTCCAACTCATCAAGGAGAATGGAGTCATGTAACAGATAGCATCCATAATATATGCAGACATGTAAAAATATACAGGTCGGCCTTTCGATTTTTCCATCTGGTAATCCTTAATCTCTTTAGATAGGTTATCTTATAGGATTTTGTCCCAGTTCAAGGTGAAACCCTCTGCTACCTCGTGTATAATTGGCACCCATTCCGCCAGGAAATGGGTAGGAATTTTCCTCCCAAAAAGTCTACACAACATCATTGCTATATAAACCATGTATTCATTTAACGGTGTTGTGGCATAAATTCCATGGGTATCAGCTCTAAATTTAGCTGGAATTCCCCACCATTCTTTGATTATACCTGGATATGTTTGATCAAATTTTGTGCACTCCTTTCTTTGAAATTCTTCTACAAATTCGGCATTATAAATGTATTTAGAGACAGGGGGTAGTTTATACATTACTTGGATGTGATCTAGTCTGAACGAGCTGACGATGACCTTTTGGTTGTTTAGAATGCTCCTTGTCTGAATGTCAGTTTTTTCTAAAGCCCAGCTTATCATGGCATTGTAAGGAATTGACATCGAACTCTCGTAGATTCATTTGACAGGAGCCAATCATGTAAGCCCACTGTCGAAATGAAAGGATACCTTCCACTGATGTATGTAAGTCCCAGAGTATTGATGGGTTTCTATATTTCAATCTTGGATAATGAACTGGAGTCGACAGGGTGAAATCCAATGAAGGAGGGCCTTGATATATCCCCCATCAATCGACACGAAACATGTAAATATAGATGGTGTGAAAATCATAATGGAGCACAACTAACACATGGATGGTTGGGAAAGGGGAAAAAAGAGACTATAGGTGGTTGACGCAAAGAAACTTCCCTTAAATAAGTGTGCATGATAAGTGGCTTGACTCGACAACATTAACTCAAATGAATACCATAATAATTGGTCATGGACCGATGAGTGGAACGTGACACAATGATGGGAATGTTGGTCGATGAGAGAGAACGGATGACTCAACTATTATATATGATGATAGGACTGGTGCATTGTTCAAGAGTGACTCAAAGTAGTAATGACTTCCAGATAATGAAGATAATAAGATGGAAAAACCCTCTAAAAATTCCCCACCATGATTGGCGAGTACCTCTTTCTAGTTTTACAAGCTTGAGGAGGACAACAGATGCTCGGTATAGCTCATCTTACGATGAGTCCCTCGACATATTTTTAATGAACCTGAAGAAAGAGGGGTCTGGTCCCATGTGTGGGTCCTTCAATGTAAATTTTAACGAGCCCAAAGAAGGTAAACTCAATGGCCTTTTCATGTTGAAGGAGTCTGAAAAGAACTTAAAGAAAACTCCATATACTTACTTGTGGATTTTTCTCGAGCCCATGTAGGTTTTTGTTCACCGGTGTTTTTAATCTTAGGGAGTCTAAAAAACTTAAAGAAGACTCCAGGGGGGTACTTTTATCGTAAATTTAGTCTCCTGGGCCAGAAAAAGTATAACAAGATACCTAAGAGAACTCTTCTAACCATGCTTGATGAGAGTATTCATTTTTCACAATTAGTCTAATGAGGCCGAAAGAGGGGTAAAATATCACTTGAAAGACGTCATTTCTAACATGTTAACGAGTGTGAAAGGAAACAAGCTCACTCGACATTCTTTTCATATTTAGAGAGTCTGAAAAGAGCTTAAAGGAGACTCCAAATAATTCATTTTTTGTATAGATTTTACGAGTCTGAAAAAGAGATAAAAGTATACTCGGTAACCTATTATCATGTAGTTGCAAGCACGAGAAAGAACAAAGACTAAGCTCGGTAACCTATTCTCGTGTATTTATGAGCACGAGAAAGAACAAAGACTAAGCTCGATAACCTATTCTCATGTATTTACGAGCACGAGAAAGAACAGAGACTAAGCTCGAGATTGGTTTCATTTTTACACAAGATTGAAACAAAGTAAAACTATGCATGGGTAAGTTTCATTTTTTCGCAAGCTTGAAACTAAAAAAACTAATTGTGCTCGACACTTCCCAATGTAAAGTCCAAAGTTGGGTGGTTGGTACTTTTCCCCTATCTTGAGAAGCTAGCGGCTTAACTCCAGTATGATAACTAGAGGATGGAGACATGCCCCCCAAGCTTCGTTGCATCTGCCAATTCTTATGTTATTTATAATTTCTGAAGAAAGAGGATCAATTTTCATAGGCAGATGAAATGAAGATTTAGTGACGAGTTCTTATGGAAGACTCAACTCAACGGAAGATCAATTGTTTCATTTTTTAATGAGCTTGACATAGGAAAAGAAATACGCTCGGTGATCGATTTCATTTTTTAACGAGATTGAAATCGAAAATAAAGTATGCTCTTTGTTGGGTGGGATCCCCAGACCTTTGCTTCATTTTTTAACGATCTTGGCACAGAAATGGGAACCATGCTCATAGCTATCATCTTGATCATTGCTTCCAAGAGGACAATGCGCTGGAAGGAATACATGTCAAGGGACAAACCTTGATCATGGCTTCCAAGAGATCTTTGTGAAACGAAAGAACAACACTCTGGAAGGAATACATGTCGAGGGACATGATAGAGGTAGGGGGATCAAGCTCTAAAATCCCTATCGAAGAGATCATCATGTCAACTACCAGATCTAAGTCAGAAGAAGGGAGAGATTCCTTCTCATTCAGAATTGAATGCATGGGACAGGTGGCCACATAATTTTCCTGCGACGGGGCAGATGACGTTGGCACATAAGGACCATTTAGGGAATTAACATGCTTTACCATCATATGTGGGTCAATGAAGGAAAGTTGGTCTATGGTCACTATGTCTCCATTATAAGTAAAACACATCACTCGAAAGAGTGTGGACACAAAATATTTCATGGCGTAAAAATAGTCCCGATCGAGGAACAAATTAAATTCCAAGGGGTCATGGACGACCATCACATCAATATAGACCATTCTTCCCCCCAAAGTAACAAGAAACTAAAGAAGGATCCCTAAAGGTTGACTAACCCTTCTGTTAAAATTCAACAAATTATTAGTTACTAGCGCAAGCTGAGGTGAACCAAGAGCTCTCCAAGCATTCGAGGATAGGATTCTAACAGAAGCTCCTTCATTGATTATAGTGTTAGGAATATGCCTAGCAAAAAATTCAACAATGATTTGGAAAGGAACGTAAGAAGGAAGACGAGGTTCTATGAGATCATTCCAATAAATGGTGATCGCATTGCTTGGAGGGGGTGTCGTTGGAATGGGTGGAATGCCCCCTTGTCCAGAGGAATCCGCAGTAACAAGAAAGACTAGAGCGATATCCTCACTCTTCAAAGAAGGAGTGGGATTGACCTATGGGGATATCTAATCGACCACTTGACGGACCAGATCGATTGAGGAGGTACTTAGATCGATCACTAGGGTTTCACTCTTCGATGGAAGAGTGGGATCAACCGATGATGGAATCAGATTGGCCACTTTATCAATTGGGTCAATAGAGGATGAAGCCAAATTGACCACTTGATCAACCGAACTAACCGAGGAGGGAACCGGATTGACCAAATCATCAAGTAATGGTGGGTTGGGAGTGAGTTTACGGTAACCTGTTGGAAGTTGTTGTTGAACATCAACAATATTTTTCAACAGATATGAAGCTTCATCCATGTTGGGACAAAGGTTGGTGTGGCGCATCTCCTTACATAACAAACAAATAAATTTGAATTTACCCTTCTTGTTTCCTTTGGCTGCCATTAAAGGAACACACGACTATGATCAGAATCGATAGGGAAATATATATATAACATATTGTCACCAACCTAGAAACCCTTAACGAACCCTCATCGGAAGATTTCCCTGTGCTAAGCAATTATTCCTATGATTCTGATTTTGGGAATTTCTCCCCCCTCTCATATGATGTTCCTCTTACTCAAAACTCTGAAATGAGTTTTCAAGAAAATTTGCCAAAGATGGTGGAGAAAACCCTTTTATGTCAAGAACCGGTGTTAGAAACCATGGAACAGAGAGGAGGAAAGGAGGAAAGTCGTAGAAAAAGGGAGCTGATAGTTTTTGCTCACAAATTTGGACCTTGTACTTCGATGGATCTAAATCACAAGAAGGGTCAGGGGCTGGGTGCATCCTCATTGATCGAAAAGGTAAACGAAATTTCTTGTCCTGTAGACTAGAATTTGAATGCACAAACAACATCGTCGAGTATGAAGCTCTAGTACAAGGACTAAAGAAATCCATAGACTTAAACGTCAAAGAATTGAAGGTTTTCTAAGATTCAGAAATCATCGTTAGATAAGTAAGGAACACTATACATTGCAATTCTCCCCACCTAAGGAATTACCAACAGGAAGTGCACGGACTAATAGAACATTTTGAAGCTGTCAACATTATAGCGATCCCTAGAAAAAAAAAAACTCTTGCTGACTCTTTGGCCATTGTTGCCTCAAGGTTATCTCCTCTAGAAGACTATGAAGCCTCCCAATTCACTGTGGAGCTACTCTATAAACCATCGGTGCCCAACAATATTTCCAATTGGAAGATCTTTGAAGGAGATGAACAAATCATAAAAATTTTGACCAATCAGGATAATTTTAAATACTTGGCTATTGACGATAAAGTATTTCAGGAGCAATTAGCATAAACTGATCCTCATACAGATCAACCAACCAACAAACCAAGGTCTCACACGATACTGAAAGGGGAAGCCAATTTAGAAAATCTTTTTGACTTAAGGGAAAGATTTAAAGGGTCAAGGAACACAAAGACGGGGAGTTCATGTCTGTAACACCACTTTTCAATGCCAAGGCTTACTCGCTCTGATACCAAATTGTAGCAACCTTGGTGCTACCATACTTCGCAGAAATATAACAATAACTCTCTGATTATAAAACAACATGCACTTAAGAAATGAAACACATTTAGAGCTCAGAGTAAGTCTAAAAATTACTGCTATCATAATTTTAAACATGGCATTAGCATTAATTCATATGCACAGCAGAATACATGATAATTATAAATACACAGACATGCAGAAACATAAATTAGAACATCATCTGGTACTTATCTTGAAAACAATAGTAGTTCCACCAACCAGGTGCAGGCCTTCCGCGAACCTCCCAGCCTTATACCACACTGCTCATCATCTCAGTAGTGGGTCACCCCCGAGCTGGGACTAAGCTCCATCCCAAGGCAAGGAATTCTAGGCTAGGCTGAGGTTACAGGGAAAACACACAGTCACAAGGAAGGAATTCTCTCCCATGAACCACTCATGCTCACTGCCCACGGACTCTTCTTCCCCACATGCCTGTTCCACCTCAGGAGTATACACCTTCTCTGTCACCTAGACAGTCTTTTGGCTGCTAACCTCCCTTGCCTTGGGTTATAGCAATAGACCGGACTGGAAGTCTCTGAGCTCTGTGGTAGCTACAGGGTTCCTTCCAAGAGTTCTCTCCTTCCTTTGCGCACTCTCTCACTTGGAGAGAATCGCTCACAGGCCAACAACCTATTCTTCCAACCTCAATCACCTCTCTCACCTAGAGAGAGTGTTGTACAACTGGCCAACACGCCCCACACAGTCCAGCACTGTTTGGACACAACAACCAATGGGGAAAACAAACACGGGCTTTCCAACAGGTTCAACAATGGTGAATGGTCTCTCGGATATGGCTTCGGACAAGACTCCTCGCATAGGCTTGATGCTCAGACAGAGGATTCTTTGGCTTTTTAGAAATTAACACCATTTATTCTGAATCAACACATAGACTTTTCAGAGATGCGTGACAAGTTATCCACGTAGGGATAAATTCAGACTCCACGGTTCACAACAGGATGTACGGCTATCTCAAAACAAACACAGGCCTATTTCCCAGTTCAGAGGATGCACGAGGGTATCTCTGCAGGGTCCGATGGTTCACACTCAGGCAGTCGAGTCGAATGGAGGAGGAACCCCCAACACGGCTCATCTCAGCCATTTTATTTGCATGCACCTGGTTTGACACTTGTCACCCATGAAACTGCATGCATTGCTTCAGCACACGTTCCTTCCATTTGGAAGTCACATGTCATTCCAAAAGAACTTAGGATAAAAACATACTAATCACATGTCTTTTTGGAATAGTATTAAATAATTATTCTGAAGGCTTAAGCCCCCTAGGCTTAACACTTAGCCCCTTTTCCCACCGTCCAGCCCCTAATCCCTTGCCCTCTCTATGGATGCTTATTCACCCATCACTCATTCATCGTTTTGGCCTGCACGTGGAGGTGTTTATATTTTATTAATGTCCTACATACATATAGGTACAAAATCAAGCCCTTGGC
Source organism: Picea mariana (assembly GCA_032191745.1). NCBI lineage: Eukaryota > Viridiplantae > Streptophyta > Pinopsida > Pinales > Pinaceae > Picea > Picea mariana. Next base: position 25,880 of record JASDQU011506046.1, on the reverse strand, counting down.
CTACAACCCTTAGGCTCTCTAGCCTAACAATCACATAAGCCCACCAGCTTATATATACTTGGCTCACCAGCCTATAAAACATATTTACAATTCATTTCACAAGTATGATTTACAACAGGGCTCGGCCTTGGGGACATTACAATCCCCCTCCCTTATTTTTGCACTGTCCTCAGTGCAACTTTCACACTACATCTGCAAGATTTTCAAAATTTTCAAAAAGATGTGGGTACTCCACCCGCATAACATCTTCATGCTCCCATGTCACGTCCTCAGGACCATACCAGGTCCACTGGACCTTTACAAGCCCTATAGCTCGATTTCGGAGCTTTTTGTTTTTCCTATCCAATATGCGCATAGGATGCACTTGCAGGACACCTTCTGGTTCCACCTGAACCACATTCCAGTCAATAACATGATTAGCATCAGGTATATATTTCTTAAGCAATGAAACATGAAACACATTATGTACAGTCATAGATGCAGGTAATGCAAGCATGTATGCAACTGGCCCAATCCTTTCCAGGATTTCAAATGGCCCACAAAATCTTGCTGCCAATTTGGTGCAACTTCCCAACTTCAGGGAACTCCTGTTAGTTTTCACTTTCAGGAAAACATGATCACCCACTTTGAATTCTCTGTGGGTTATGTTCTTATCAGCATAACTTTTCTGCCTGTTCTGGGCAGCTTTCAAATTCTAATTAATTTTTATCATTTGATCCTCCATCTCCTTGAGCAACTCTAGCCCAACTACTGCTCTATCCACTGGATTATCCCAGCTCACTGGAGTGTTGCACTTTCTTCCATAAAGTGCCTTAAATGGGCTCATCTTCAACGATGCATGATACCCATTATTGTAGGCGAATTCTACCAAATACAGGTAGTCTTCTCATCTTGATGGTTTATCCATCACATACATTCTTAGCATGTCTTCTATTACTATGTTCACCCTCTCTGTCTTTCCATCAGACTCAGGATGATACGTTGTACTAAAGTTCAGATTCGTTCTGAATCCTTTGAACAGTCCTTTCCAGAAATTTGAGGTGAATTTCGGGTCCCTATCAGACACAATTGTCTTAGGAATTCCATGAAAGCGTGCCACTTCTTTTAAGAAGATATCAGCAACATCTGCTGCCTTGTGAGTGATTTTCAGTGGAATAAAATGGGCAGCTTTTGTAAGCTTGTCCACCACCACCATGATTGAATCATGTTTCTTGCTTGTTCTGGGTAATCCCGTAATAAAATCCATTGTCACCACTTCCCATTTCCACTCAGGAATGGGTAAAGGCTGCAGCAACCCTGCTGGGTGCCTATGCTCAGCCTTAACTTTCTGGCACTCCATACATGTGGTGATGTATTCAGTGATTTCTTTCTTCAAACCTGGCCAAAAGTAATGGCTTTTGACTGCTGCCACGATCTTATGATATCTAGGATGTCCAGCATAAGTCACGTTATGCATTTCTTTTAGAATTTCCAGCTTCAATTCTTGGACATTGGGTACATACACTCTGTTTTTATACAGAAGTAATCCATCAGCTTCCAAGGTGTAACTTCCCTGGGTCTGTGGTCTCTCACGCTGTTGTAGCTTTGCTACCAGACCTCTGTACTACAAATCAGCATTTGCAGCTTCCAAAATTCTATCCTTAATCTCAGTCCTATACATGCTAATGGTTGTAGCATGTAATTCATGCACTTTTCTGTTGAGTGCATCAGCCACCTTATTTTCTTTCCCTTTGATATGGTTGATATCAAAGTCATATTCACACAGAAACTACAGCCATCTGGTTTGCATGGCGTTTAAAGTCGGCTGATCAAATAAATACTTCAAACCATTGTGGTATGTTCTCAGTTCGAATCTCCTTCCCATGAAGTAATGTCTCCATTTCCTCAATGCGTGGACAATTGCTGCCAGCTCTAAATCGTGAGTGGCATAAATCCTTTCATGCTCTTTCATCTTTCGGAATTCATAACTGATTACAAATCCCTCTTGGCTAAGAACTCCTCCCATTCCCTCCTTACACGCATCTATGCACACCACGAAATCCATATTTGGATATGCAATCTTTAGGATTGGAGCGCTGGTTAATAGCTGCTTCAATCGCTGGAAACTGTTCTCACACTCTTCAGTCCACTGAAACTTCTTCTCCTTCTTTTGCAAGGAAGTAATAGAGTGAGCTAACTTTGAGAATCCTGCTATAAACCTTCTGTAATAGCATGTTAGACCCATAAAAGATCTAACTTCTGCCACATTCCTTGGTGTTGACCATTCTCGGATGGCCTCAACCTTTTTAGGATCCACAGCGATCCCCTCTTCTGAAATAATATGTCCCAAGTAATGGATCTACCTTTGATAAAATGAGCATTTGCTCAGCTTGGCATATAGCTGGTGTTCTCTCAACACTTGCAGAACCATTCTCAAGTGTTGTTCATGCTCTTCCTCCGACTTGGAATACACCAAGATGTCATCCAGGAAGACTATGATAAACTTGTCTAAATAGTCCCTGAATACACCATTCATTAAGCACATGAAAACAGCAGGTGTGTTTGTCAGTCCAAATGGCACCACTGTGAATTCATAATGACCGTACCTTGTTCTAAAGGCGGTCTTGTTGATGTCCTCATCATTTATTCTTACCTGGTGATATCTCGATCTGAGATCTATCTTCGAAAATATTCTCGCACCCTTCAACTGATTGAAAAGATCATCAATCCTTGGCAGAGGGTACTTGTTCTTGACAGTTACCTTATTCAACTGTCGGAAGTCAATGCACAGCCTCAACGTCCCATCTTTCTTCTTCACGAATAGGACCGAGGCACCCCAAGGTGACACGCTTGGGCAAATGTACCCCTTCTTTAGTAGCTCTTCAAGTTGCAATTGCAACTCTTTCAGCTCTGGCGTACTCATTCTATAAGGAGCTTTCGACACTGGGGCTGCTCCAGGCATCAAATTTATAGAAATTCGATGTCCCTCTTCGGAGGTAGTCCAGGTACCTCCTGAAATACGTCTTTGAACTCTGTGAGTACCTCATGGTCTCCAATCTTTGAGACTGTATCTATGGATGCTTCTTCCACATGAGCTGCAATTAATTGACAGCCCTTCCTGTAGCACTTCTTCAGTTGCATGGATAAGATTTCTCTGATAGCCACAGCTCTGGGAATTCCTTGGATTGTTTTTTGATTTCCCTCTTCGTCCAGGCATGTAAACCTCTTGTTACGACAGTCCAGGAGGGCATGGTGCTGGTCCAACTAGTCCATCCCAATTAAGCAGTCATAAGAGCCTAAAGGCAGAATATTCAATTCAGCCTTAGTGCTCAATCCTTTCATGTCCACTGAACAGGACTTAACCAATTTAGTGATCTTCCTCTTGGTCCCTGTAGCCCACTGCACTAAACAAGACTTTTCATGTTTGCTTCTTGATAAATGCAAACTTTCCACCACCCTAGGATCTACATAACTATGGCTAGCCCCTGAATCAATTAAAATAATTAGTGGTCGGTTGTTAATCATACCTTCCACTTCAATCATGTGCGATTGAAATTTTGCTTGCTTNTTTCCCATATCCTCCACCGTTTCAACTTGCTAAACAGTATGGACAGTTCTCGCTTTATCTTTTCTGTGGGGGCAGTCTCTGTACCAATGGTTCCCTTTACAACCCCAACACTCCATAGGTGGAGGTCTTGGCATTTGCTCACCCACTTCAGCCTTCCTGGGCTCTCTAAAGAATGGTTGTCCCTGAGGACTGTTTCTAAAAAAGGGAGGCTTGTTTCCCTTCTACCTCTGCTCTTTCCTGAACTTCTTCTAATCATCCCAAGCCTTCCGAAAAGTAGGCCCTTCTCTTTGTTGTTCATATAAGCATTTTTCCCTTCTTATCGTTTCTTCCATAGTCTTAGGATCATCATACTGAATCTTGTAACCGATGGAAGGTGGTAGTCCACTCAGATACCTTTGAATCTTGACAGTCATATCGTTGATGAATGGAACATACTTCAGCAGTTCCAAGAAACTTCGTTTGTACTCATCAATGGTCATGCTGCCTAGCTTGAGTTCAAAGAACTCCTTCAGCTTTCTGTCATAATATCTTTTGGTCAGGTATTTCTTCTCGAAATACCTCTTAAACTCCTTCCAAGTGATATCTTTCTCTCTGATGTGCTGCACTTGCACAAACTGATCCCACCACATGGATGCTTTTCCTTTTAGCTGGTACATCGCAATTCTTCCTTCTGCATGAGCGGAGTAGTTCTGCAGTTGGAAATATTTCTTCATGCCAAGCAACCATGTCTCAGCATCTTCTTCCTTTTTATGTTCTCCATCAAACGTTGGAGGCTTGATCTTGTTCATCTCCCCTTTCAATTCATCATTTCCAGATTTTTGGTGTTTTCTAGTAGGCGACGGGCTTGAACTACTGTGTGTTTCCCTGCCAGAATGCTTCTGGGAGAGATGGTAATGTATGCTACCACTCCTCGATCTTATTCTCCTCTTAGGGGTTCTGACACTTCTTGATCTGCTTGTGTCACTCTCTTTTTCCAATTTATTTTCTATTCTTTCCAGGCTCTTCAACATTTTTAAGTTGAATTCACCCTGTCGATCCCTGATTTTCATGAGCTTTCGGCTATCATCTCGGTGAACCTGGGCATCTTTCTGCAATTTTTCAATGAGTTTCATCATACATTCTTCTTTATCTATCTCTTTTCCATACCCATTAGAGTTTTTTCCTTCGACTCCCAAGTTGACATCCTTTCCTTCTCTTTCATCCTCTGAAATGGAGGCACTTCGCACCTCTTCTATTTCCTTTCTCAGCGTCTATTCTTGGTTGTCCTAACACTCGTTGAACACTGCACACACAATGTGCAATCAATCCGAAGTTTGTCAGGCCCTTAAACCTTCAAGAAAACTTACAACATTCATAAGCTAACGTGAACAAGAAAAACGTTTTGACTTCACAAAGTTTTCTAAGCTCTGTTC
>JASDQU011506046.1:0-11428 GCA_032191745.1 Picea mariana | reverse complement strand
AAAACAAAGAAACCCAAACTAGTCTTTTCAATTGCATGAGGAAAGTGATCTTTCAAACAATAAGCAAATGATAAAGACCAAGAAACTCAACTTTCAACCGATTGTCGGTCCTTCACCAAACAAGCACACTCAGATTCCAAAATCAAAGAGTATAGTTTTGCCAAGAAAAGTCAAGAAATGAAATACAAGAACAAGTGACAGGAAGAGCCTTTGAAATCCTAAGACTATTCGTGCTCGAAAACGAAGACAAGAATAACACCAATCAATGGTCCAATAAACTCTTATGAGGCACCTATACTGATCTGGGCAGTTGAAGATGCCAAAACTCAAATCCAAAAGTTTGAAAAAACGAGTTCACAGGCTGGTAGTATTACACAGTGCGAGAATTAGTGATTCTCACAGGTGGACCTTGAGCAAAGTGCGAGAACCTCGCACTGCAACCTAAAGGTAGAGTGTGAACTCTGTGGATTCTCGCAGGCTACAGTGAAGTGCAGTGCGAGAACCTCTGAAACTAGTCAATTTTTTGGAAAATGAAGCAAAAATTGGAAAGGCCTCTGGACCCAGAGGGTCTATCAGGATATCCTAAAGACTCGGAGATTGATAAGAAAGGAGAAAAGTGAAACCAAAGCAAATGGCCACAGAAAAATACCAAAAGCCACAAAGAAAATGGTATTTTCCCCAGTGGAGTCACCAATTTTGTTATTGGATAAATCGGTAGGTGCGGACACTAACAGATCTCCCTAGATCCACCTAGATCTAGAACAAAGCAAGACAGGACATGACTCTTTCCCTAGATTTTGACCATTGAATTAAATAGGAGGCAAGAACAAATAACATACCTTATTATCGCTTCATATGGTCTTTGTTTCTCCCACTTCGCTCCAGTGCTCTCGTGCAGTCCAGACCAAGACAACACAAACCAACCAAAGTGAAGATAGCACAATCTATTCAACAGTCAATCTATGTATATGATCAAGGAATTATACAATAAAGTGGAAATAGCTTTATGGGAAAGGGACATGCCACTGTATTATATTAATTGAAAGTAAAGATTACAACCTGAGCCTTGATGTCGTAAACTTCCTTTCGATGGCTCCTGGCTCTGACACACACACTTGCTCAATCCTTGCATGAAGAAGATCAACTCCTTTGGATAGACTTGCTGGAGTCTCCAAACTGTTGTTCAAGCTCAATCCTTCACACAATTATTTCACCAATTATCCAATGAATCTTGCTTAGCCTTTTCCATGAGAATTCCCTCAATATATAAGAGAGAATGAATTAGTTACTTGGATAAGAATGATCCCAAAATATCAGGGAATCCAGTACAAGGATAACCATTCGAATGTTAGCCCATCCTTCTAGAAGATTCCCTTCTAGAAACATCGAGAATTCATCTTTTTCCATGCTTTAGAAAGAGTTCGCACCCTAGCTATTCAACACAGTGCGAGAAGTTCGCACCCTGGCTTAAAGCAGCCTACGAGAATCAGGCATTCTCGCACCCAAATATAATAGCAGCCTGCGAACCTTCTTCAAAAATGAGTTTTCTAGAAAAGATGAAAGTAACTTTTCTCAAGAGAAAGTTCTTATGAAGAGCCTGAGTACACCATCATCAATACATCATCATGATGACCAAAATCATGGGTAACAGTAGGTCCAAGTGGCCCAGAGCCAATAAACCTTGAATAAATCATCGGGTTAGATAACCCTGAAGTTTCAACGCCATGGGCCGGATCACTAGGGGATGCTTCAACTCAGTCAGATATAGCAAGGACATCAGGGAGAGCAAGTGCACCAAACCCCCTCCACGACTTAATAACGATCTATGATGATGAGGAGAGTTTAGAGGTTTCCCTGGTGACTCTGGTGTAGATCACAGAGGAAAAGGAACTCGAGAAGGCATCTTTCCCAACTCCCGATGCTCAAATTCAAAGCCTTCCATAGAGTGACCAAGAGCTCAAAAGTGTCTTAGACACTAAGCTACTCGATGTACCGGGGACCCAAGTGGACAACCCGAAGGATGAGATAGGGTCGGGCGAAGAAGAAGAAGAAGTTCTACAGCAGGAAATCAGCATCTCAATAGCCGATTATCAAGTAAGTATCGAGCCTTCCCCTGATGCTTCAATTTCAATCAGTACTTTACCTCCCGATGAGAAACGACCAAAGGCCGAACTTTCAGAACACACGGAAGAGGTTCAAGAACCTAGTCTTGAACAGATATACATCGTCAAGAGCCTGGCAAACATGCTTACCTGGGGAGAGCAGCAAATCCCCTAACCCGTGGATGAGGTCATTGATATACAATCCATATCTTATGACCGAAAGAGTAAAGCCATCATGAAAAAAACCACCAAGAAGTGGAGGCTTACTCTGGATCACTCCATCCTCATCACCACAGAGGAAAATTTTATTAACATGGACCATGCCAAGACATTCGAGCTTATTGGTGCAGGGATGGAAATCACAGATGCCACCCTAAATAGAGCGGGGAAGGATGAAGAGGATTTGGTTGCTACGCTGAAGGATTTGGAGCATCTATGCCATTTGGAAAAATATTATCAGGACTTCACACAGGCCATGGTTTTCTTGAAAAGCAAATTCCAAGACGCCTACAGTAAATTCACAAGTGAGTGCCACCTTTTCACTTGAGGGATAGTCAATTTCCAATAAGACACCCTCATGGCACTGGCGACATGCAAGGATATGGAAATATGGTATGAGAAATCACACCAAGGAGTGGAAAGGATCGATTACATTAGCACAGTTCAACAGGGTCGAGACGCCGAAGAGAACGACATTCGGGTACTAAGGGATAGCAGCATCGACCACATAAATAAGTCGGTCAAATACAAGATGAAAATGGCCCAAGAACCTCATCAGGAAGTCCAAGAGAAATCGGCCAAGTGCGAAAAGAGTTGGGCCAAGATCAATCGGCCGATGAGGGACATCGGCCTTCTAGAATTTGGCACACCCGATGACTTTGTCGACTTGCATGACAGTCAAATTACATGTCGAACAAGAATCATCATGGGATGCAAAGATAGAAAAGGTGGCGAACATGGCACCAGGTCAAGTACAGCAATTCATGGAACACCCGATCAAAGCTTGGATAGTGTTGCAGTAGTTAAGTGCTAGAATATTCAAGTATCCGGCACGACAATGGACATAAAGGAGACCCTTTCGACCCCAATGGACCAACACAGATTCATGTATGCCAGCACATGTGAGGATCTCTTCGTCAAATGGTTGGAGTATGAGAAGAGTCATCCACTCAAATCAAACCATTTGATGACTCTTAGAAGACTGAGAGATGAAAGTGCCATGTGGTGATATTTTGTTTTACTTAGCTTGCACTTTTGATAGTTATTTTTAGTTAATAATATGTTATAAATAAGAGGATCAACCTGTTAGAAGGGGTTGATGAATTTTGCAAAGACCCTCATTTTTGGATTTGTAAATAACTATTTCGGAGCTACCTTTAATTGAGAAGTCTTGTTTAGGACCAGAGACAAGTTTATGTTCATTTTTCGTCAAAAACGTGTGTGATTGGATCTTAAGAAGAATTATTTCTAATTTTTATCTCATGAATGGATGTTGTAACGAGTAAGAGCCTCTGAATCTGTTGATAAGTTATCTAATTCAATATTTTTATAGTTCTTGTCTCTAATGATGAAAAGTAAATCGTTGTGTTAATGTGTGATTAATGATTAGAGCTAAGGAAACTATTTTCCTCACCATCGTTTATTACATGTATGTTTTCTTCTCATAATTGTATCTCAGTCAATGATTGGAACACCAGCATGTTAACGTATTATTACTAGGCTTGTCATAGGTTTAAGAATCATTGTCTGCATGCTTGAACGTGTGGGTTATCCCAAGCTCAGCCTTCTTCAGTAGTTAAGATTTTCCCCCTTGTTACCCAGCTGGTTCATACTAGCATTTATCTTGTATCGGTCCCACCTATAAGAGAAACTACAAAAAGAGATCGTTTAAACTGAAAGAGGAGCTTTCACAAGAAGACATCATGTCAATCACTACGTAAATCCCATCGATTAATTGGTCGGATCGCAAGACCTGGAGAACCATTCCACCATTAAATGTTGTAGAGTCTAATTGGGCCTCGGTGGCAGGTTTGGTTCCTATTGTTGAGTTAAAGGGATTTAGGACCCCTCAACAAAATTGGCGCTAGAAGGAGGCCTTGAAGAATTAATGGGTGACAATATTTTTGACACAATATTTCACACAGCCCGTAGATTCAAAACAGCCCACATGCATGGCTAGTCATTCTCAAGACAGCCCACACACAGTGAGTACTTCTGAAACGAGTAACTCACCCCAGCAAGAGGAAGAAAATCTATTCCCTGAGATACCTTACGCTCTTCCTCATGAGGATTTGAACCAATTCAGAAGAATCACAAGAGCTTACGCTCGACAAATCGGAGCACTGCCCTTAGCTATGTTACTTCCTCGTAGAAAACAAGTAAGCAGACTAGTGGTCGATACCCTCGACCAGGTTTTCGTTCACACGATAGAAGACCTGATAGATTTCACCCTCACCAAAATCAAACATCCTCTTAATCTAATCCCTGAAACGCCAGTCGGTAACTGCTTTGAGCCCGACAATTTTTCTAACGAAGAAGGGTTTAACTCAGAATGCTCAGTTTCGGAGTTGGACGACATGGAGGATAACAATGATCATAATGAAGAAAGGGGAAACCCAAATCAGAATAATCAACCTTGGTTGGCCAGAGATGCTCTTGCCATCCCTGGACGAGTACATAACCTTCCCCGACATCTAGAAAAGTTACTCCCTAAATTTGACCCTGAAACCTCAGGATTTCCTAAAAACCATATCAAAAAATTCATACTAGCTATCAGACTAATGAATGTCCAACATGAAGATGTAGTATGCAGGATTTTCCCCTATACTTTTGAGAATTCATCCTCCACATGGTATTTTAACTTACCTGTAGGATCCATAACTAGTTGGACGAAGTTTCAAAAGAATTTTCTAGATAAATTTGCAGAAGAAACCACTACAGGGTCTTTGATAGCCGAGTTGTTAAGGACTTTAATCAATAGTTCACCGCTATCCTAAACGAGTTTCAACCCGAATCTAAACCCACTCAGGAGTTGCAAATCAAAGTATACGCTAATGCTCTCCCAAATTTTATTTCCATGTTTGTGAAGAGGGCTGCCAAAGAAACCTTAGATGAGAATTTTGAAGAAGCCAAAACAATAGAATTCCAAATGAAGGGATGTAAATAAGGCCAAGTCTAATTAGTTAAGAAGGAATTTCAACCTCCTCCCAGAAGAGGACTCCTATTGACTAGACCCACAGGGGAACCAACAAAACAAGGTCCCAAAAATGGAAGTGGAGACATAGATTACCTACAACGCATGGTTAAGAAGTTGTCAAACGAAATCATAGACATGAAAAGAAGTGCAGGGGAAGCAAACCAAGGTCATAGGCCATATAAACCCTTTTTCAAAAGAAATCCATCGTTCAAAGCGATTGAACCTCCCCCATCCAACTTAAACATTGACCTGGGAAATGTAGCATCTAACTCTTTTTGTGCCTATCACCAAGAGAAACACTCTGAAAGAGACTGCCCATAATGGGTACATGCCAATTGATTTCTAGATGAGGATTCCCTAACCAACAATCAAGGGGCTCAGTTATGAATATTGTTGATGAGGAAGAAGTTGATCCACCAGAAGAAACAACCATGCTAATATGGGACCCTGGCCTACCAATGCCTTCCGATGACCTATATGAGCTTCAAGAACCACACATAGAGGTCTTGGCTATGCAAACACAAAGTAGGGGTCAGCCTGTCCAAAATGACCTTACTGCGGCCCAAAATTTGGGAGGAAAACTAGTGCCTGATCACCCGAAGGCACCTTTTGTTCCCTGAAGAAATTCTATAAACATTCATACACGAAAATTGCCCAAGCTAGACTACAACATAGTAGAAGATTTGAAAAAGTTGAAGGCAAATATATCGGTCATGGACATGTGTAGAATTCATCAGCAAAAGGACTTTCAGTTACAAGCATTGAAGTCAATAGAAAATCCTACAACAAGCACTAACCAAGGAGAAAATTCAGCTCCCACAGATCTAAGAAATAAACCAATTGTAAACGCTTATTTTGAAGATAAGAAGGGAAAGCCTTTTGTCCCACCATTCCTTTTGACATTCGAAGTCTTCAACAGAAACCTCCATAATTGTTTGGTTGACTCAGGAGCATCCTCCAATGTTATCTCATTATCTATATGCAATAAATTAAATGCAGGCCCTCTCAAAAGTGATAAACATGTGATACAACTAGACAGAACTCGGGTAAAAGTTATGGGAGAACTCAAAGATGTAATGATCAGGATGGTGACACACCCTAAATTTGTTCAAGTAATTGACATCATTGTAGTAGATATCCCAGAAACTTATGGGTTTCTACAGAGTCGAGATTGGTCTGAGAAGTTAAATGGATACTTTAGTACGGACTGGGCTCACCATTGGCTGCCATTAAAGGGACACACAAATATGATCATAATCGATAGAGAAAGATATCTAAAACATATTGTCGTCGACCTAGAAACCCTTAACGAACCCTCATCGGCAGATTTCCCCATGCTAGGAAATTATTCCTATGATTCTGATTTCGGGAATTTCTCCCACCTCTCATTTGATGCTCCTCTTAGTCAAAACTCTAAAATGAGTTTTTAAGAAAATTTTCCAAAGACGACGGAGGAAACCCTTTTCTGTCAAGAACCAGTGTTAGAAACCACAGAACAAATAGGAGGAAAGGAGGAAAGGAGGAAAGTGGTAGAAAAAAGGGCATTTATGGCTTTTGCTCACAAATTTGGACCTTGTACTTCAATGGATCTAAATCGCAAGAAGGGTCAAGGGTAGGGTGCATCCTCATTGATCCAAAAGGTAAACAAAATTTCTTTTCCTGTAGACTAGAATTTGAATGCACAAACAACACCGCCAAGTATGAAGCTCTAGTACAAGGACTAAAGAAAGCCATAGACTTAATCATCAAAGAATTGAAGGTTTTCAGAGATTTTGAAATCATCGTTAGACAAGTAAATAACACTATACATTGCAACTCTCCCCACCTGAAGAATTACCAACAGGAAGTGCACGGACTAATAGAACATTTTGAAGCCTTCAACATTCCAGTGATCCCCAGAACAAAAAACACTCTTGTTGACTCTCTGGCCACCGCTGCCTCAAGGTTTTTTCCTCTATAAGACTATGAATCCTCTTGATTCATTGTGGAGATACTCTACAAACCATCGGTGCCCAACAATATTTCCAATTGGAAGGTCTTTGAAGGAGATGAACAGATCATAAAAATTTTGACCAATCAGGATAATTTTAAAGACTTGGCTATTAATGATGAAGTATTTCAGGAGCAATTAGCAGAAACTGGTCCTCATACAGATCAACCAACCGACAAACCAAGGTCTCACATGATACTGAAAGGGGTGGCCAATTTAGAAAATCTTTTGACTTAAGGGAAAGATTCAAAGGGTCAACAAACACAAAGACGGGGAGTTCTTGTCCCATGCATGAAACTATAAATATAGGAACCCCGAAAAACCCTAAGAATATAAATCTCGGCAAGACAGTGTCTAAAGAGGAAAGGAAGACCTATCTCAAACTTTTCAGTTAATATCAATATGTGTTTGCATGGTCCTACCGAGATCTGAAAACTTATGACAGTCATATCAGTCAACACACAATCCCTTTAAATCCTAGAGTGGAACCCTTCCAACAAAAGCTCCAGAAGTACCACCCATCCCTGGAGCCTCTCATGTGTCAGGAGTTAAAGAAATTACTAGATGCAAATATTATCTTCCAGGTTAGACATTCTGCATGGGTAGAAAATTTGGTTTCTGTGAGGAAAAAGTCTGGGGAGATCCGTCTATGTGTAGATTTCAGAAACCTCAACAGAGCTTCAGAAAAGGACAACTACCCAGTCCCACCAATGGAGAAACTCTTGCAGACCGTGTCTGGCTTTGAGATTTTCTCCCTGCTGAATGGTTTTTCAAGTTACAACCAAGTTCTAGTTTCATAGGAAGACCGTTTGAAGACTACCTTCTGAACCAAGTGGGGAACCTTCGCTTATAAATGTATGCCCTTTGGGTAAATCAATGCAAGGGAAGCCTTCCAGAGGGCCATGGACATAACATTTCGGGGACTAATCAACAAGTGTGTAGTGGTCTATTTGGACGACGTGACTGTGTATTTCAAAAAACAGAGAAGATCGCATCCAACACTTAACCCATATTTTTGAAAGGTGTAGGAAATACAGTATGTCCTTAAACCCTAAGAAAACTATTTTTGGTGTCGAGGAAGGTAAATTGCTAGGTCATATTATATCTCAAGCAGGAATTCGCATAGACCCAAAACGAATTAGGGATATAGATCATCTTCCATTACCCTACAACAAAAATGCTATGTAATCCTTCTTTGGGAAAATCAATTTTGTGAGGAAATTCACCCCCGATTTCACTGAAACTATCAAACCCTTACAAAAAATGATCCACGAAGATGTTGAATTTAAGTGGGATAATGAATGAAACAGAGCTTTCAACAATATTAAGGCTGCAATATCTCAAGCCCTAGTGTTGCAAAGTCCCGATTTTAGCAAAGATTTCTTCCTCTATACTTTTGCCTCTGACCAATCGTTAGCTGCAGTATTAACTCAGAAGGATGATGACAACAACGAGGCCACGATATCATTCATGAGCACTAATCTCCAAGTGGTTGAACTAAATCACCCTGCTATAGGCAAGTAGGCTTATGCAGTATACAAGGCAGTGAAACACTTCAAATCTTACATTCTAAAGAACCATACCAAAGTCATCATGCCTCACCTTGTAGTCTAATTCTTATTCACTCAACATGAGATGGGAGAAAGAAAAGGAAACTAGATGGCAGTAGTCCAAGAATTTGATCTAGATATAAAACCTTCTAAATTGGTTAAGGGACAAGGATTATGCAAACTAATAGTTGAAGCCTAGGACCAAGTAAATGAAGACCCCAGATGGGAGAATGAACTAGCATTATGGTGTGGTAAAGCTTCATACGTCTTCCCAGGGAAAGATTCTTGGTATGAGAAACTGACTTATCTCCTGCATCATGGGACTTGCCCAGAAAATCCAAATCATATGGAAAGGAGAGCCCTTAGGTTAAAATCAACACAATATCGCCTCATAAATTTGGTACTCTTCTGTGTTAATTATGATGGGGTAATTTTGAGATGTCTCGAACGCGAAGATGAAGATGAGGTTCTGAAGGAGCTCCATGATGGTTCTGTAGGTGGACATTTCGTGGGAAACACCACTGCTCAAAAAATACTAAGAGCTGGCTATTATTGGCCTACTCTGTTTAGGGATGTTCACACATACGCTAGAAACTGTAAAACTTGCCAAATAAGAGTGGGGAGGGAAAAGAGAGCAGTTGTCCCACTCCAACCTATGGTCGTTTCCAGGCCATTCAAGCAATGGGGGTTATATATCATAGGAGAAATTACACCGAGTTCTTCAAAACAACATAGATACATACTGACTGCCACAGACTATTTCACGAAATGGGTAGAGGCCATCCCTCTGAATCATGTAAATGAAAAGGTGGTGATCTAATTTATAGAACAATAGATGATCACAAGGTTCGGTATTCCTTCCATCCTTGTTTTTTATAATATCATTTACTTTTCTTCCACCTATTAACCGAATAGGCTATAATGCCTTCTTCCTTCTCCTATTGTGTCACTATTGTAAATCCTTCAATCCTAGCCCAAGTTGTTTTTAAGGGAGGATGTTAGGATATTTAGACACTTAGGAGTTAGTTAAGATCTACTTGGTCTATTGTTTCATTAGGTAAAAGTGTGTTTCTTTAGTATGCATTAGTATGCATTTGTAGTTAGGAAATCTGACGGTCACAATATGTTCCCGACAAAGAGTGATCTGACGGTTCATACTTTCCTCGATCCTAATGGCCATTGATTTGTGGCTTAACACCGGATTGGTCCATGATCTCTATTTAAAGAGCATGGAGGGTCATTTGTCAATGATCGATTGTGAGAAACTCTCTTGTAAAATCTCTCTATAATATTTTTCTTTGCATTAATAAACTGCTCCAAGTGGCCGCGTTGGCTAGGGTCATGGATGTTTCCCCGTAGGGGTTTTACCACGTGAAAACATCGATGTGTTGATCTTTGATCTGGTTATGTGATTGGTTACTGAAGATGTTCTTCCTCTGTTGGAATACCTATGTTGTCGAACATGGTATCAGAGCCTGTTTGAAGACTCGCTCCTGTTGTAGATCGAGATCGTGAAGCCGAGTTGTCTCATCTCAATTTTTATTCATTTTCGTACATTTCTGGGCTGAGAGGACTATTACATTGCGTGTGGAGCACTCGTTTAATTCAGGAACACTTTTTTTTTCACTCTAAAAGGTTTTTGTTTGCCCAAGATACATCCATTACAGTCAGATCCAAAGGTATAAAGTTTGAATACGCATTTTTAAAATTTTTTGCAGAGAGATATTTTGGTTTTATTTCGGTTTTGTATTTTTTTATTTCCGGGTTGCTACTCATTTAGATCTACGTATGCTCTTTGCCCCGCGCCCTGTGCAATCTCGGAAAATCAGAAACTGATAGGAAAAGGTGCATCTTTTGGGTAAGCTAACCGAGATCCAACCCTTGTTGTCATCGAGAAGCGAAAAAAATTTTGTGTATGAAAAGAGGGTTTTTTTTAGCACGCTCTCCAAGGTCGTCAACAACAACAACAAAAATCCTCCTTTTGAACATTACAATATGTTTTGCTAGACCATTTGGTTAAAATTTTCCTTATTAAGTAAGAGGACTTGAGTTCAAGTCTCTCTTTTGTTACTTTTTTTGAAAAAATTCATGCTAAAATTTAAAGTGTATTTCACTTCAAGTATAAAAGTGAATCACTATAAGTAGCTTTAATATTTTATTTTAGAGTTATTTATTTTGCATGCAGGTTTTCTTTGTAAAAGTGATCCCCACTTCTCTTTATAAAAGTGGGTCACTTCATAAAGCAACTTACACTACCACGTGGTCATTTGGTTACCGTTTATGCATTTTTTTTAAAAGGGCATAACTCTCACATCCGAAGTCCGTTTTTAGTGCCGTTTTATTTAAAACCACATAACTTTTCGAGATATTTCCATTCAGATCATTAGTTTCAGTTTTTAAATCTGTGTTATCTGAATATTTAATATGGATTCTACAAGTAATCTCTTACTTACCAGCACCAACTACTTCCAATGGAAATCCCATATGGAGGATTTATTAAGAAGTAAAGGCTTGTACCGGATTACCTTGGGAAAGGAAACAACACCCACTGATGCTGATAAGAAAGCCAAATGGGATAATAGGAATGAAG